>OMKK01056750.1:0-10000 GCA_900302305.1 Polymixia japonica | reverse complement strand
TTTTACCTTGCCAGGGTCACTCTGTGGCCGAGGAACTTTCCTGAAGCATTTATTAAGGGACAGGTTGTGCCGAATGGAGTTCTGTTGGGAACAAAGACACCCAATGATACAACTCAGACCCACGTGAGAATGAAGCTATATCTGCAAACCTGTGAGTTGTTGATTTAAGTTGTTGAAAAAAAGTGATACTTTTCTAGTTCACTGATAATAAAATGATGCACTTTGCAGGCTACCTTCCATCCGCGACCCGCTCGGCTGTAGTAAGGGAAGGTGTCACTGATCCAGGTGTAGATGTCATTCAAACTCAACTTCCTCTCAGGGGCAGACGCTATCGCCATGGCAATTAGAGTTGCGTAGCTGTGAGGGGGCTTCCCTTTGGAGTTAGAGGGAGAAGGGGCTGGGACAGAAGGGAGGAAGTCACCTCTTTCCCTCCCTCTGTCTTTCTTCCTGTCCCTCTCTCCTCCTCCTCTCTCTTTCCCTGACCGCAGGCTGCTGATTCCCAGTTGGGGCAGCCAGTCTATGCTGGTCAGACTGGAGTCCAGGTCGGACGACATTCTCTTCCGTCTCTGGGGCCTAGCACATCAGAAGAGAAAGCACTGGATCAAAGGGTCTTTTTTACTTTGGACACCGTCTAGAGACACTGTGGTGAAATGCCATAGTAGAATTCCCCTCTGCCTGAAATCTAATACTGTCAGCCATTCTTTTCCTGCAGTCCCAGCAAGCGTTGTACACATGACAGTAAACTGAAACCCAAGAAGCTTTGTGCTGCACTTGAAACATTCCATTCACAAGAAAAAGAAGTAACTTGAGTACGTCAGTGTATCAATGTTCCAATCCCAACATGAGTTCACAGTAATCTACGCAGTCATCGTTTCTGAGAAAAGAGAGTGACTCTTACCTCTCTATAATCACTCAAGGCCCAAGGCCTCACACACTGTTAATATTTGATGTTGTCATCAGATGTGCACGAATAGTGTCAAATCGGTGTTCTTCCACGGCTCCTCCACGTTTAGACTGCTTCCCTTATTGGTCTGTTAATCCCCGCAAGGTCTCTTCTCATGCCTCGAGATTTTGAAAGTTTGTTTTACTTTGAAGAAACAAACACAAAAAAAAAAAACTTATCGCAGACTGCTTCCTTTTTCTCTCCCTCCCCTACCCTTCCCTTTCTGTCTGCCTCAGAATAACGTCATGTACTCCTCCCCCTCTCTGACAACAGACTCTCTGTCCACGCCTCTGGGAGTAGACCACTCCCCTGCAGCTTGAGGTCGAAGTTTTCCAGCTCACACTACTCCCCTGGTGCTGTGGGAGTAGAAGAAGCCGGGGAAACTTGTTGACCTACCAGCATACTAATATGGAGTAAGAAATTCCATAACAGTTGCATATGTACATCAAATTCTCTTGCTGCATTTATGTATGTTCCACTCATTTGGCACCTATGTTTTCTACCCATTGATGAGGCCATTGTACAAGTCATCAGAGAACAGTTCAAATGCATTAATACAAAAGCACGGCAGTCGGGTTTAAAATAGCAGCATTGTTTTATTGCTTTACTTCCAACACTGTATTCCACACATTCCAATCTTCTGCACTATTCATGGAGGAGACTGAGGGCTGATGGTCTCCCTACAGGGAACTGAAGAAGGCAAGCAGGCCAGTGTCGGCGGAAGGGTGGGCCAACAGCTTCTGGATCTGTCAATAGACATAATTAAGAAGAATTAACAGGACTCCAGTGAGTCTTTATTGTGTCACAACACACCATGTGTACACGACATGCAAGGGCAGCCAGACATGCACACACACACACACACACACACACACACGTGGCCGTGAAATTTGTCCTCTGCATTTCTCCCATCCTGTTCTGTCCTTCCTCCGGAGGGCAGCCAGGAGCAGTGGGCAGCCTTGTCTGTCGGCGCGCGGGGGCCAGTTCCAGTATTGTCCAGTCTTGGTCAGTTGACCAAGCAGCATGTTTTTAGTTGTATTATATTGGAGGAGACCCATGTGAGCACGGGGAGAACATGCAAACTCCACACAGAAAGGCAAGGAGATAACCCACCTGAGCACAGTGCCAACAGCGCCCCAGGTGGGAATCGAACCCAGGACCTTCTTACTGTGAGGCAGCAGTGCAAGCACTGCGCCACCGTGGCCACTAGTATTATGTATTACTTAGTAATGTTAGTCACTTGCATTACATTCACCTAGGATACACCACAACAAACAAACAAGGGTAACACCTCGTACACACCGCCTGCATCGTTGCACTGTGTTGCGTCGGAAGTTCAATCCCATGTTATTCAATAAAAGATTGCTAGCTAGCTAGCACAACATTGGATATTGTGATACTCCGGGCCGGGTCTACGCAGTGGATTTCATTCATGCGTTCGATAAATCCAACGCACGCGTCACCCGGAACGCAACGCAACTGCTTCGGCACGCGGCGTTGCTGGGCAACTGCAGCTTTACGTTGGAAATTAATGGAACTTTGGGCACAACACAATGCAATGACGCAGACGGTGTGTACGAGGCTCAACGCTGGTGGTTGAAGCAGTGCAATAGAGAGTTTTAGGAAGCACCTCCTTGAAGTTGGGGTGTTTAGCGTCTTGGACCAGCTGCAGCAGAACAGCCTCTGTGGTGGTAAGGAAAGCCCCACTCTGCCTCAACCGGGACAGGGCAAATAACCGGTCTGTCTGGCTGCGCAGGGAAGAAAGGGGTGATTCAAGTACATCTAGCACAACATACATCTGCAGACACAATGTAACAGGTGATGCATCTCACACAAGTTACGGATACCTTCTGGATGAGACGGCGTCAGCCACGATGTGGACCTCCATTCCCTTCTCCAGCAGGTCAAAGGTTGTGCACTGAAGAAAGATTATCAGAGTCTTAATATGGTAGTGTTTTTTGTTATTATCTATATTAGCCTTTCAATTGTGTCTACTTGGGTGAAAATGAGAATGTAAACAAGTACAAGTAAGTATCTTTATGTTTTTATATAACTATGGTGTCCATGAGGTCCATCCTTCATCTATCAACAGCTATGGTGTAGGGGAGGAGATCATATCATTTCAACAACCAAACTGCATACAACACCCCAGTAGTCTTACTGCAATGCAGGCCTGCGCCTCTATTCCACAAAGGATAGCCTGCTTGGGGTCGCCCAGGGCTGTGAGCTCCTTCTGCACCTCCTCTGTGAACATGGTGAACTTGGTCTTAGCATGTGCTGTCAGGTCACCTGCACCAAGCTCTGGCACAGTGGGGCCCAAGCCTTTAGGATACTGCTCTGTCACAATGGAAG
This sequence comes from Polymixia japonica, assembly GCA_900302305.1. NCBI lineage: Eukaryota > Metazoa > Chordata > Actinopteri > Polymixiiformes > Polymixiidae > Polymixia > Polymixia japonica. Next base: position 6,705 of record OMKK01056750.1, on the reverse strand, counting down.
GGATGCCTAGAACACGACTGGCCTATGAGGAGGACAGGTACAGGAAAGATTTACAGTTCAATATCAACAATCTTTTTTAATGAATGCAGTGCTGTAAGGCTGGTACTCAGTATGTTTGTGAGTGTGTGTGTCCTACCTGGAGCAATCTGGCTGCATTACTGACTATGTTGGTAAACTGGAAGATATTGGGTCTGAACTTCTCTTGCATGTCACACAGCAAGAGCACTGAGCCTTTAGTGGAGAGCCTGCCAATGCCTGCCACTGGAAGAGAAATATCATACAAGAGAAACACTTAAAAATTGTGCCTTGACCTTTTTGAAAACATTTCCATACAAATCACTGGTGTGGGTTTAAAATGTGATATGTCAATGATGATACTGAACACTAAAATCATATTGTGGTCAATTTCTTCAGTCTTGAAGAAAAAAAGGACTACATGTACTGATTGCTGCTGGCCCCTTTATTGCTGTGTGGATCATTTTGTCCAGAAAGTCATTTTGTCAACTAAATAATTATGTTGTTTGAATTTTTTGCCCGAAAATATACACATTTATTATTCGAATCAACCTGCTCAATGAACAGAGAAAACAGAAGGCCGACTTACTGTTACCGCTGGAGTGGTCTGATGTGGGGAATGGGTGACAGTTCAACTTTTAGGTGAAAGATTAACTCTGGAGACAGGTGGCGCCCCCTAAATACATGAAAAACGACTACATTCTCCAACTTGCAGTTGTAGGATGCATGCATGCATTTAGCATTGCAAAAACACGCCAGTCATGTCAGGGAATAAACAAAATGGGCTATCAAAATCTGAATTTATAAATTTAGAAATCAACAGATTTCCAAGGTAAAACATTAACCCGAAAGACTAAATCTAATACTAAATGCGATAACTTACCTTTCCCCACTTTCCCGTCTAACCAACTTTCCTTGCTTGGTAAACACTAAACAGCCCGTTAACCAATCGAAAGAAACGTCTCGGATATTGGTATCTGTTTTAGCCAATAGTAGACTGTACTCGTTACACAGTAGTATCGATAACTAGCCAATCTCTTTGCTAGCACACGCAACCCATGTGACAGTAGGCGGGTCTTGCCCAGGAAACGGTGGGGTCTATAACAACGCTAGGTGGATACCTGAAGATGTCTGACAATGCAGAGTCCCCTACAGAAACGCAAAAAGAAGAGCCTTCTGCCCCACAGCCACCACCGGACGACTCGACGATATCTGAAGATAAGAAAAAAAGTAAGAAAATAGAAACGATTAAAACAACAATTCAGTTAGAGAAAGACTTCCCCCTATCTGTTTACAAGGCCTGCTGCTAATGAAAGCTAGTTCCGCATATATGACGCGCAAAAGTATTGACAGTATTTTTAGCCAATAGAATGGATGCAATGTTTTGTGTAACCAATGAGCTATCGCGGATTTACATAATGTCCTGAATCAGGCGGGTACGGTTTGGATGGTTAGCGTTAACGTTTTGCTAATGTCAAAATAAGTAGGCTGATGTTTATGATAGTAAAGTTTCGTCTTTCTGCCTTTATATGTGACACGTTTCTCACGGCTAGACAATGCATTTTTCCCATTTTATTACATGTATATGACATTAATAAGGTTACTACTTCACATATTGTATATAAGGTTAGTATAATGAGACTAAGCTATCAGACTCCAGGTGAACTGACCTAACAGCGTCTTACCTATGAGTTATTGTGCATAAAAGTGTTTATATTCACATTATTGATACATTTTGATATATTTATCCTAACTCAATTATACACACACACACACACACACACGCATCATTTTGCAACTCTGATTCTGTTATAAAAAACAGCTGTGACATTTTTTTTGACTGTTGGATTAAGCTTTCTTCTAGAAATTACACTGAACTTATTTGGGTTTAGACTTGCCCTGCCTAGTGTGGGTGGTAGCTGCTTTATAATTTTCCATTCTCTTCGTTTCCATAGTTGATGTACTGTTGAAGGCGGTGGGCGACACTCCCATAATGAAGACAAAGAAGTGGGCAGTAGAGAAGGGGAGGACGGTACAGTCCCTTTCTCAGTTCATTGCTCGCTTCCTCAAGCTTGACGCTAGTGAGCAGCTGGTGAGAGCTGAGTTCATCTCCTTCCTTACTAATGTCCCCAGTCATGACCTGGTAGGGGGTTAAGAAGACATGCTTCAGTTAATGATCATCATGTTCTTTCTTTCTTTCAGTTTATCTATGTCAACCAGTCTTTTGCTCCCTCGCCTGACCAAGAAGTAGGCGTCCTCTTTGAAGTGAGTACTTTTTTGTGCATGTTTCGCCAATTTTTCCTCCTAAGGGGGACATAGTAGCAGTTGGCAACATGTGTTAAGAGAGAAGAAACCATTAAACATTAAAGTAGTTCATATTTCTCGGAAGTATGAGGAAGTGAATAAAATAACAAATACTAGCCTATATAGTTGGTGATCAGATCAATTTATTGACCTTTGCTAGACTACTTGTAAATAATATTCAACTTTGAAAAACAATGCCTATTTATTTAGGGAATTCTTTCTCCTTCAATGAATAAAGAAAAGCCACATTAGTTATTGGTTGGAAGAAACAAAGAAAAATGTAGAAGGATAATCTAATATTAGTATTGTTTATACTAATGCTTTCTTTCTCTTGCAGTGTATGAATCTTGAGTAACAGGGAAAAGCAGATTAATATTAAATGGATCATGTGTGGGATTGGCCAGCAGGGGGGGGCAACACATTAGGAGCTCCATTTGAAGCATGCCCAAAAACCTTTGACACGGACTAATTTCTTGATCAGTGACTAATTTCTTGATCAATACCAGTAAAGTCCAGAGCACACATAATCTCCAGATCTGTAGATTATGCCACATCTCTTAGATCTTGACAGGTCATGGTTTTTAATCAAACTGCCTTTCCCTCTGTCTGTAGGATTCACTAATCCAGTGAGTTAACATGTCTGCTTGGTGCAGACCTTGTATCTCAAAAATGCTAACTTTTTGAAAATTGAAGAAAGAACCTAATTTAACACATGGACATCTGTGCACTATTTTAATTATGCGATGGATTTCATTGTCCTGTGGTTCATGAAGTTCATGTAAATTTCCAATATAAGTAACTGAAACAACCACAAAATTGAAGTTATGAGGTCTTCATGTGACAGCAGTCTAACCTAAGTCTATTATCTAACAGCAATGCCTCACTCGTCTATGTTTTTGAATAAAAAAATAAGCCCCCTTCTCCCTCTCTCTCTGTGTGTGTGTGTGTCTCTGTCTCTCTCTCTCTCTCTCTGTATCTTATCTTTTTTTACAGTGTTTTGGCAGTGATGGCAAGCTGGTTCTACATTACTGTAAATCTCAAGCTTGGGGTTAATGGCTTTCTTTAACGTAATTTTTGTTTTTTTTCCCCCTTTCTCACACATACAAACATGCACACAAATATTCTTGCCAATGTATTTCCTTTTCATTTCATGTCATTTTTATGTACATAGCATATTGTAAATAAATTATTATTAGTATGAAACCTCAGCCCTTTCTGTTTCTCTGTTTTTGGAGTACACATTTGGCACCCAAAAATAAACACTTTAGCTTAAATTAGCTTAGTGGACACAGGATTTGACTTTGCACAGCACTGCCACTGATTGGGGAAAATAATACTCAATTAATAACAATAACAATAATAATTAATGCAGTTCTTTCATCTGTAATTACCAACATGGAGAATACACCAAGTAAAACACATTGGCGACATTAATGAGTTCCAACTGGGGGTAAAGGTTTAGTGAAAGTGGGAAAAGAGGGTGAGCAGGAACTACAAATCAAAAGGAATAGATGTAACAGTGCAGGGGAACTACAGTAACAGATGGACTTAGGGGGATTACATGATTCAGGATGGGTTTGTGACAAATTCCCAAGAAAGACAGAAAAGCGACTGGAGTGGCGTGGAGGCAGACAGTCAATCACAGTCTCGCATTTCTGTCGGACTATCAGCCAGGAGGATAAAGGAGGAGTGCGGCTGAAGAGGTAAGGGTCACGGATGCTCATCCTGATGGTGGAATATTATAGACAGACACAGGAGAATTCCGGGTCAAGAGGGAGAGAGGAAGTGCTTAAGATGGAGCAATGGAAACAGAAATGTTTGCTCTTGGTGAGGTTTGTAGTGAAAGGCGCTTGACAAGCCAGAGAAGTCTCAGGGATGTTTCTAATGTTAGAGCACTGGAAGGAGTGGTAATTGAAAGTATTCGTGTTTTTGACATTCATGGGTCTCCCAGCATTGATGAGAACACAACTACATGTAGAAGATTGTCAGAAGAAAAGTGGTCTTTGGTAGGTATTTGCATTGTCATTTATGATTAAATGATTGGCCAATGGATTGGTGCTTATTGCTGTGATTTGAAATAATCAAATTGTAAGATAACTGGAACAAGTTGCCTGCCCTCTTACTATTTGTTAAACACAAAAACTTGTAGATGCAACTGCAACACCACAAACCAGTGCTCTTATTAATTATATTTCTGTTGAAGTTGATTGATTTAATCCTTTAAAGGTTGTATTTCCAAATGGCTTAAACAATAACATTGGCCTCAGTAGTGGAGGTTATTCTTGCATAATAGAATGTATCCACTTGCGTCAAACTTGTTATACTTTAGCTAACTTAACTTTGGCAAATTTACAATGCATTTACCCTAATAACAAGACCCTGGTTTAAGAGTAGTGTTCTGATTTGATTTGACTGGGTTTTACTCAGAGGACATAATTGTGATGATAGCAGAACATGAACAGAACCTTTGGTTGGTTATGCTTTTTAAAACCTTGGAGATCTTTAATGTAAAGAACGTACAAGTTATAACTCTACTATATTATATATGTAGATATATAGTTAAAGGTAGAATGAGTAGGATTTTCCTAAAAAAACAATGTATAGACTCATACAAAAATAATCCCTCTCAATCATCACTTATGACCCATTAGAAGTGTGTGTTGGTGTCTGTATCTGCCCTGCCCTCTGCCTTTGTTTTCTTATTTTTCCTATTTTGCTGTGTTTGGGACGTTTCTGGGCATCAACCTCGCTAAATTTTCTGGCTAATTAGAACCAGTCATCCAACTATTAGCGTAGCTGTTGATGGGCGCTTCTGGTGTCGTTGAGCTGGGAAAGAGGGGCCTAATTTGAATGTTGTGTTTACAAACCGCAACCAACAAATCCTACTCATTCTGCCTTTAATATTATTGAAAATGAAAGCAGCAAATTAGAAATTAATCCAATCTGAGGGGTTTATATTAAATCTTTGACAGACATAGCATTGTACTTTTACCACTAAATGTATATTATCTTAAAGTCAGTCAAAGATTTAATATAAACCCCTCAGATTGGATTAATTTCTAATTTCTAATCATTGTCATGTTGGTGTATTTTGGTCAAAGGTGTTCATCTAGCAACAAAAAACAGCACTGATTGGCTCTCACACGGATCAGGGATTCCCTGGCTCCAGCGTTGAACAGGGTTCAATTCAACTGCTTTAACCTAAGGTTTGTTTTCTTTTAGGGGCCTTGGGTTGACCAGCATATGAGAGAGAGACAACAGGAAGGGTCAAAGTGGATTTCACACTAAAACACACCTAACACAAACAGATTATTTTAATCAGATTAACAGGGACTACTTTTATCCATAATTTCATCAAAAAGGTAATCTCTTGTTTTCAACCCTTACATCTTGTCTTCTACTTAGGGTCCATAATGAGAGGCAGGGTTAAACCAAAGTGTCTTAATCAGGAAGCAGGAAGATCTTAACCTGGGTCACAGGACAGTATGCATTACCAATCCCTGCTTAGCTCCTCCTTATGAACACAAACAGACAACTGGAGGAGTTACGTGAGCTCAGCCAACACAATGACCCCAACTCACCAAGACCACCCGGCAGAGCTAGATGTCACCATACGGACACCTTGGCTGTAGCCACCTACAACTGTTACACGCAACCGTCTCAGTTCACCGCCTTGCCAGGAGATTCATGACTCCGAGGATGGTCCGCGTGTCCACTTCAGATCTACTATTCGTAATGGGATATTATTTGTAGTAGTATTTTTTTAAACGACCTTATGGTTTTCATACTGCTTAAACCGATCTGATACAGAGATATCTGTAAGATAGAGTTTATGGGAGAAGTGTTGAGGTCGAAGGATGACCACGTCAGATGTCCCAGGGATTCAGTAACAGGATAACCGTAAATCTGTCCGGCCAACATATGTCCTTGCCGCCCACTGCTTCTCCCTGGCGTGCACCACCCTCCATTTAAATCCCCCTTTGTTCATTTCTCTGTTCCATCTGTCCCTTCCCACATGCACCAACTTCAAAGAATCTTATCCTGGCCTCTCCCACCGCTTTCTGTTCATCTCTGTTAATCTTTCCGACTTTACGGACTCGCTTCACCCTCCGTCTCCCTCATCTTCCCTCATCTTCCCTCTGCGCTGTTACGTCACCTTCGCCTTTGTTCCTCCGTTTGTTCCGTAACCTGGCAGCCCATGAATTCCTCTGTAAAACCGTCCCCAAAACATCTGTCCTGCCCTCACTGTACCATCTGCGCCCTGCGATTGTACCCACCGTCCCCTTTGTCTTAACTCCGCTTGCAATCCCTCGCCTCCTATCCCGTTTCCTCGCCTTGGTTCCTTCCCTCGCTCTCTCGCCTCCTCCCGCGTCCTGAACCCCCACC
>OMKK01056743.1:0-10160 GCA_900302305.1 Polymixia japonica | reverse complement strand
GCGGGGGAGGAGGGAGAGGAGGAGGGACCTGCTTGACCGGGGGAGGCCTTTTAGGTGCTGGGGGGGATTGCGGAGGGGGGATGAGTTTTCTCTGTGGGACGGGTGATTCAGGAGGGATGATGATCTGGAGGAGAGGAAAAAGACACAGCAGAAAAAGGATAGCCAGAAGGAGAAGAGACAGAGAAGGACAGAGTCAGAGTCAGAGTCAGAATGAAGCACAGGATATGGAAATAGAACGACAACTGGCACCATTAACCCAACAGGTTAAAGTGACTGCCAGTGTGAAAAAATGACTTTTACGACAATACGACAAAGCATCTTTTTGAAAGACTGAATTCTTTGTAGCAAATTGGACCAAAGTCAAAATGCAGTTAACAGCAAAACAAACATAAGCTAAACGCCAAAAAGTGATTTTCCACTAAAACTCTGGGTTTAATGTGGTCCCAAAACAGTACTGACAGCTCCTGCTGCGTGTCTCCATCTCTACCTTATCCACAGACGGGCGGACCCCTTCTTCCCGTGTTCGCTGTGGGTTGGACATGACGATGACCCCTTCCGTGAGCCAATCATCTGGCTGCTTCTTACGCAGACGCTCTACCCGACCGATTCCCAGTTTCCCTTGAAGCTCCTCGATAAGACGGTCTTGCGAGCTGCTTTTGTTCATGATGATCGGTCCCATTTTGCGTCTCAACAGTCCATCCCTGTACATTGGGTGCACATTGGAGGTCTCTTTGGTGCGGCGAATAACTGACTTGAGCTGGAGAATGGATGATAAGGAGGCGGGTTGCTGTGGGTGAGCCGTTCACCTCAGTTTGCGTGTTGGGTTAAAAAAACACAAGCAGGACAGGCCCAGCACAAGATCCATCAGTAACATCAAGCACTGGCTCCAGCACATGTCTTTGGATGAAGGAGAGCTTTGCAAAAGCTCTACAGCGTTTGACAATTAAGTCTGGTTGCAAAAGCTAAGCACCGTCTTCCATTCCAGTGAAATCATTCACCATCAAGGCTGCTTCAAACCAGTCCGGTATCTGTGGCGAGACATGCTGGATAACTGCAATCAAAACCACTGAGCTCTATTCACAACAAAAGCCTACAGGGTATATATGGCTGCTCATGCCAAACCAAATCAAGGCTGCAGAATGTGGAAGATTCCTGTCCACTCTACATCTAATGCAAACATGCCTTAATCCCCTCTCAGAATTGTTTGTGAATTATATGCATTTAATACATTTAAGTGTGCTAGCGCAACTCATTGTGGGAAAACCTTTCTCCTGCGAGGCGACTCATTTGAGTAGAGGGATCATCGATTGCATTGACAAGCAGCGGAAAATCTATGGGCACATTGTTTGCATCATTCTTTTGTTGCGTAAATATGACAGGCCGGGCCCTGACGATGACGACTAATACAGCTATGTCGATCGCTGCGAGTAGGGACGTGCAGACACATCCTTCAGCAAAGCTTTAAAAGTCTGCCGCAAATAGTCAATAGGCTTTCTACTGGCACGGCCTTTTTTGCCTCAAGCTATTTTGTAGTAACTAAGCAATGGGGGGGGGGAAGACACGCTTCATGCACCACACCTCAAGCACAGGCTGAGAAATGTTCCTTTATCAAGATGCCTTGTGTGTTTGTACTGTTGCACAGCTCCTGGAATGTTTCTAGGAGCTGCTCTCCCAAAATAAGCCTGTTTCAGCCAATGGCCCAATGGCACTCGAATGAATGAGCCATCATTTGACAAAGCGACACTGGCATTAATGCCGGTGATAATACACTTACATGCTTCTCTGTTACACTGATCTGTTACACTGATGCATCGCAGAAGGGCTTGGGGCCTCATGGCCTAATAATGGGAAGACCAGATGAGGCCTTAACGGCTTCCCAGCCCTGTGCCAGCATCTTATTTTGGGAGAGCCTAGACGAGCCTCCTACTTGGCCAGAGGCGGATAGTCGCTCCACAGCAGAGGGTTGCTGTGTGGGAAGTTCCAGTGTGGCATCCGGGGTCCCGGGACAAGTGGAGGGGGTTGGACAGTCATCCATCCAGCTGGACTCTGTCATGGGCGTCAGTGTTCCCTCTCGGCTGAGACCAGGGTAAATTCCTTCCTCCTCCTCCTCCTCCCAAGATCTGTACTCATCTCCAGGCATAGCATACCCTCCATCATCAGAGAAGGAAGCGGGTGGCTGGTTTTCCCTAGCGTGCCCTTCCGCTTCCTCCGATTGGATGAGGCTAACGGCTAAAAGTTTGTCCAAAGCATCATCCAATAAAGGCTCCCGGCATGGCCAGGTTACACCCAAGACCTCATCTCCTTGCTTTTCTTTAGAAATGGAAGACAGGCTATATGGTGGTGCAGTAAGGAGTGAGACTGGTGAGGATCTGGGACTGCCGGTGCCTGGAACTGTGCAACTTCTTTTAGTGACAGTTGCTGAACGGGGGCTTTTAGCAGCAGCACTTTCAATCTTTGGAACTGTCACTGGGCTAGAAAGCCTTGGAACTGTTAATGGACTAGCACTCTTTGGGACCTTTTCCACACCGACACCCTTGGGGACAGTAAGGGGACTAGAGATCTTGGGGACTGTTACGGGACTAGCACTCTTTGGAACTGGACTAGAAAGCCTCGGAACTGTAACTGGACTAGCACTCTTTGGAACTGGACTAGAAAGCCTCGGAACTGTAACTGGACTAGCACTCTTCGGCACAGTTTCGGAGATCTTCGGAACTGTGACCGGACTAGCACTCTTGGGGATTGTTATTGGACTAGAGATCTTAGGGACTGTCACCGGACTTACACTCTTCTTAGGTAGAACTGGACTGGAGCACTTAATTTCAACTGGACTAGGATGTTTAGCTATAAGAGTGGGGCTGGGACTTTGGTGAACAGAAACAGGGCTAGGGGTCTTAGAGACAACCTCTGGACTGGTGCTCCTGGCATCAGTTACAGGACTAGGGTTTCTGGCAATGGGAACTGGGCTAGGGATTTTACCAACAGTAACAGGACTTGAGCTCTTAGTAATAGTAAGTGGACTTGAGCTTTTAATAGCAGGGGTTTTAGTGTTCACCACATGAGCAGGGCTCTTGGCTCTAGTTTGACTGGGGGGCTTTAAGACACCGGAGACAGTTAGGCTCTCCATAAGTGAGGTGTCAGTATCGACTTTGCCACCACTGTCTTTCTGTTGGACCTGGGAGTTCTGAAGGCTTTTGGATGACACCATCACTACAGTAGAAGCAGATGAAGAGGTTGGGGTTGAGCTAAGGACAGAACCGTTTTCTTCATCTATATGGAGTTCTAGTGGGAGAGGGGTACAGGACGGTGTAGAGTCACAAGAGGGCAGGGGAGGAGCCACCGGAACACTATAAGGGTTTATAGATGAAACTGTTACTGCTGGGACAGCAGGTGGACCAGTTACCAATGAGGGGTCTGCTGCTTCCAGATTCACAGACAACTGAGAGCCAGACTGAATTGTAGTAGTGTGAAGTGTAATGACCGCAAAATATGTACAAAGACAAGACATACACAATGGTAGAAAAAAGAAAAAGAACAGGGGAAAAAAAGATTGAGAACATAGGGAGTGAATAGTAGTGAGTAGAAAAGTTGTCCAGCATAAAAGCAACGCCACAAGCCAATTGTTTTTCTCAGTTGTCTTATCCAATGAAACAATAACTTACATAGGACTTAAAATCTACTCTTGAAAGCTAGCAGCAAAAGTGATAGGAACAAAACACATGATAATCTGAAATTATTTAGTGCATGATTGTTTGTTAAGTGTGAGGCAAAATGAATTCATGGGTAAAACATTTTTTTCTAAATAGAGACCTACGTTCATGTGCTAAATCTATTAAAGCCAATTCATGGCAAATATGATGATAACACTACAAAATAGTTCTGGAAAAAATCAATTTGGTATTTAAGTACATTTTAGTACCAATACTCAACACCACTAAACAGCAATATGATATTAAGTACTTAAATAAGTATTACAGTTAGACCCATTTTGATTTTTACTATTAATTTCCTTACTATAAATTTCCTTAAAAGTCAAACAGCCAAGAATGACAGAAACTTCACATATGCAAAATAGACAACAATATACCCTATAACTTGACATTCCACCATCAAGTTTAGAAAACAGAACCTGCCTTTTTTCCATATCTCCATCAATTCTACCCTCTCACGGACCATACTCACATTGCTTTGCACCTTGAAGTCGGACAATGAGGCCATTAGCTCGTCCAGCTCTCGTGTGGCGGATGAGGCAGACATTCTGGCTTGCTGCTGCGCCGGTGTTTCCTCTTGTCCATCTGTTAGCTCATCTGATAACACTAAAGGTGTGGGGCTAAAACAACACATGAACAAAGACAAGAACATCAATTATCCGAAAGAAATTCACTTAAAATATTCCATATTCCGAAAACAAATAATGAATATTAACATCTAATTCAACATAGCAACATGGGGGTAGAACATAGCGTTAAAGTACGTCGCGGTAACAACTTTGTCTCTTACACGGGTGAGGGCACAGAACTTTCCAGCTCATCTAGGAGGCTCTCGACGCTGGGTCGCACATCCTCTATTCCTCGGGCTGCCACGTTGCGTTTGGGCTTCTCCAGTACAGCTGGAGGGGCTTTGCCTGGGGGAGAGACTCCATTCTCATGGACATAGTAGTTGGTGCTGCTGGAGGGTAGTGGCGGAGCTGCCTCCTCTACGGCACAAATCACCACAACATGGATTACCTGCGTGGCTCTGTATACATTATTTAAAATGTACAAGAACAAAATATATCGGGTAGAGCGGGCAGCCCCGTGTAATAACACACAAGTAAGAAAGAAATTGTGGAAAAAGAGGCGATACTATCACCTAAACTTGAGAAAGAATTGTGTTAATTATAAAACAGTTTATACCTTCTGTGGGGAAACTAGGAGTGTTGTGCTGGACAGCGTTGAGCTCCAACAGCAGGCGGTCCAGCTCAGACAGGTTGCTGCCCAGGGAAGAGCTCATGGCAGCAGCCGACACCTCAGTGCTTTTCTGCTTGTTGGGGAAACTGTTAAAGAGAGTGAGGAGCAGTAATTCAAAATGAGGTACTATGTTATAACCACTGTCTACCACTTACAGAGTTGCAATGGACCAAACTGCTGATTAAAAACTGAGATTAAATCACAGAAATAAAGATTATATTGCAACTACGGGGTGTGACTTCTAATCGTTAAATGTTAACAAAAATGCAAAACGTTTAGGAAAATCTCTAAATGTTTAAACGCAATTTAAAAAAAAGTAACGTTATTGCTAACGTTATTGAAATCATTTATAACCATTTCCTTTTACAGTGTCCTAGTCTCACTGTGATTGTCACGTATGTGTGTGTGTGTGTGTGTGTGTGTGCGTGTGTGTGCGTGTATGTGTGAGTGTGAGTGTGTGTGTGCATGCGTGGCGAAATTCAAACATTTTCTCGAAACGCTTTGCAAAGTGGTCTCACTTTGAGCAGATTTCAGAAAGATTTTCAGAAAGAGTCAAAAGTAAACACTGAGTTAATATACTCCAACAGCGCTGGAGCGATGCAAAATGAACGAGTAGCCATGCTGTCAACCCGAGCCTGACCACTTATAATTCTCAGCAAACATCAATGAGGGCTTTCTACTTTGAAAAGTGGTCTGAATATCCTTGGATTTTGTTCACATGATATGTACTTGTCTTCACAAATAAACAGAACTGGCGATAAATGATGCATTTTAGCAGTTGTGTCAAATGATTGAATGCACAAGCATTTTGTCAAAACATAGGAACGAAATCCAAGGATATTCAGACATTCAGATATTTAAAAAAAATGCTCTTGTCGTTTGTTCAAAGTCAAAGTCACAGTGTTTTATTTACAGTATCATGTGCACAGTATAACACAGGGTCATTCTGAACAGTGCAACTCATAAGACATGGCAAGCAACAATTACGGAATAGGCATAGAAAAATATTAAGTTATTAAAAAGTCACAAATAAGGGTAAGAATAACAAAAAAGACAGAAGTTATCCGCTCTGTAGCAGTTATTGCAACTGTATATAAGCATAAACCCATCAGTGGCGCTATGTAATAATTTATATATTCCCCCCGTTACCTTGTCATTTAAAACATTTTTGCATCATGTAAACATTTTGTGATTTGGTGAGCTTTGCCCATGCCTAATTGCAACAAATTTTACATTGTTTTTATTTTGAAATGTTTTTTTTGTTTTTTTTAGCTTTTTAACTAATTGCAGGTTTTCAAAGAAGTCTCTTGTCTTGTTATAAACAGCGTATTCAACCACGTCACATTTCCATTGTATTACAGAAACAATGTATCTCCAATTCAGCATTTTTTAATTTAGTACTGTAATTGATGACTGCCATTGACCTCTATGAGCAGAAAATATTTAATGACCATGGTACCAATGTGAATATATTCTAAATCATGTGATTTTCAAATCATGCCAAATATATATGAATGTCAATAAATACATTTTGGTCTAACTGACATCTCCAAGTCTTACCTGTAGACGTGGTCCTCTTCACCGAGGGGTTGGTTTGGGCTGCTGCTATCTCTAGACCAGGGACTTCTCTGAGCGGAGCTGAACGACTGATGCAAGGAGGTGATGCTTTATTTACGTTGCAGAGTACTTGCAGGGACATTCATAAATGACTAAACTTTACTTTACTCACAAGCAACTCAACGCCTAGACATGTTACTATGCATGTTACCTGCGTTTCATCTAGTCCATTCAGGGCTTGCTCAGAGGGACTGGGCGGGACTGGTGGTGGAGAGCAGATGTCCTGCTGGGTGTGACCCCCAACGGGGAAGGAATAGGGCGTCTCGTCGGACAGGAACAGTGGACGCTTGGAGATGTGGGATGTTGTGGACTCAAGGTCCGCCAACAAAGCGTCTACAGGAATAGAAATCACAGATCATTTCATCACTGGTTTGATCCTCATTAGGCTCATGGATACTCCCAACCTGTGGGTAGGCATAGCTAGATATTACTGTTGCGTCTGTATCAATATTGGTGTAGGAAAACTTCTGAATAGTTTGCAAACCTGAAACTTTACTTATTTTATATAATCATCACAGATTATGTTTGTGTACACACATGATGGATTGATTACATCTTCTTTTTCAATGAGTCAAAAACCAAACAACAGTGACATCACAGAAAGAGCTCCAGTGTTGTAATCCCTGAATCATGTAGACTGTCAGCGCCACTCCTTTGGTTACTCATTGACCCCGGTCTGCCCGGAGTCTTGACACCTCTCAAAGCCAAGTGCGGCTGTCAGTTCAGCAGCTTCAACCAGGTATCCACACTGTCACACAGGCAGCTACTATCTCTTCATGAAGAAGTTAATAACTACTCTGAGAGGAACACGGGGGCCGAGAGAACAACTACTATTTCAGCAGTTATAACCAGTAGGTAGGAGGAGATACTTATGACATTACAGGGGATTTAGTGAGGCACACGGGCTGTATTACTAAACACTTGGGCCTATTTTAGCAAGCAGACTCACCACAGCAGTATTTAGTTTCTCTCACAGAAATTCCCTAGCCCTAAAACAATAAAACCCTAAACGAAGTAATAAACATGCTAAAACTTCGAATGTCTCATATATGAACTGTTTATACGTGTTAATAACGCATTCTCTGTTGAACACAAAAGTGAACTCAACGCAACATACAAGGACAATAGCAATATCTACCACTTAACTACCATTCTGAAAACATTTCCTGACAAGTGCAAATTATACTGTAAAACTGATTGAGCTTCATCTAAACCTGACTGCAAGGTTAGTTCAGTCAGGATGATAATGATTCAAGTAATGTAACAAAACCAACATGACTAAAAGTGTGACAAACATTACCTGCAATGCTAAAACTCCACGGAGCACGGAGACCGAGGGACAGATTCACACGGAGGAAACAACTCAAAGATAAGACATGCCGTAGAAAAAAGACTTAGCCCACCCAGGGAAAAGAGAAGAGATGAACGCCAAGGAAAAAGAAGAAGAGGAGGAAGAGGGCCACCCCGAACAGACTATCTGCCCGGCAGGAACTGCCTTTCTTAACTCTACCATCAGCGGGAGGGAATGAGAGAGCAGGAGGAGGGGGGCAGAGCGGGGCAGTTGAGAGAGGAGAAGGGGGTGAGGGTAGAATGGAGGAAAAGGGGGTTAATTTTAATGGCAGCGGGTTAAGTTCACCTTCTCGCCCCCGCTGCTATGCTAGTCTCAGCCTAGACGCCTGAAATTTCAAGTAGGAGTTAGTACTCACGTAAATAACGACCGGCTGAAAACAGTTCCTGAGGCTGGAGCTGTCCAACTTCGGTAGGTTATATGCCTGAACGCAGCCCAAGTAAAATAAGCCGTTGTGAAATAAGGAAAGCGGAGAGCAAACAGACAAGAGTTCTTATCACCGGTGTCATGCCCACGAAGGGAGTGGTATGGCAAAAGTATATAAAGGTATAATCAGCCCCTCCTTCACACAGTCATCTCAAATCCCACTGAGACTCCTCGTGACTCACTTCTAATGACTACCAAATCCCTTCAATTAACACAATTTTCAGTATCAAAATTAAATTCTATTCCATTTTACTGAGATCCAAATAGGACCTGTGTTTTCTGTAGTCTCCAAGTCTGGCCATGTTATTTGGATTGGGATCTCAGAGACCTGCTTCAAAGTGTCACGCAATTTCATCCATTCAGGTTTCTAAGTAAAACGAAAATCGGAAATGGAAATGGCAAACGGAAATGGCAACATGAAACTAGCGATAATCAGAATTTTCCTCACTATGGCCTAATAACACTCATCCTTTACTTAATTAAAAACAAAGTTATACCACAGTAGCATCAGTAGTAGTAGTGTGGATTTATTGGTAGCATTCAGCTCCTGGCCCCAGACAGAGAGGAGACACAGAAGAGCTAGATCAACACCGGATCTACTTGGATAGAGTTAGCATTAGCATGGTTAGCATGGCTAAAATGCCAGCTGACAGGGTTTCATAGCAAAGGCTTCTTTCTCCACATGGACACAACAGCCCTGGCAAATTCCACAGAGCTTCATTATGCACTGCCCGCTGTTTACACTATTGCAGCCAGATAGTCGTGTGTGTGTGTGTGTGTGTGTGTATGTGTATGTGTGTGTGTGTGTGTGGGTCTCTTGATCCCTCTCTTAGTACAAACTAAAACATGCCCATGGAAGTGAGGAAGTAAAAGTAAAAATTAATCATTATTCAAGGTCCAACTATGTCCTGCAATAAAGACTGCAATTCAAATGCTTTCGTCATAGCACCAAAAGGGGAGGTGAACTACCAGGATTATGCTTTCATAGAGGTTAATTTTTATAACGTTCTCCAAACTGCTAACATATTCCCCAAATCATTACCCCATATTATCCGACATCAACCATGCCAGAAAGATGAAAAGAAAACATTTTAGGGAGGTAACAGGAAATGAGGATTGACATTTCACTCTGTTAGTATCACAAATATGATTGACTGTATCTAGACTTTACATCATTCATTTTATTCTGAGTCCCTGTAAACCACAATGGAGGAAAAAAAGTCAAGATGATGGAGCCAAGATATTCTATCTAGAGGAAATGAAAAAAGAAGAGGGCTTCAGCTAACGAATACTATGTTAACTTGTTGTAACTGAATCAATTAATTGCTCTAAATGGCTAATTTACAATTAAAAAAATAGTATTTGAACATTTCAAAGCATAGTAACATGAGTTTCAATATCGCTTCAGCTTTAAAACAAAACTTTATTTTCTAGACTACAGACCCAAATAAGAGGCTGCGTTGTAGCCATTACATTACGTTACAGTTTATAGACCAACTCAACAATTAAAGCACACCTGTAAAGGCCAGTGAGCTGGTTTATAAGGCGGACTGGGAAACAGCAGCCACCTAAGAATTGGCACCCACTACCTGTACAACCTTTTAAATGATGTATCTGAGAACAGTTTCCTTGCTACATAATGAAAGCAAGCTAGCTCTAACTAGTCTGATCTAGTCTGAATATCACTAGCTGTGCTACTGCAACATCAGGTGGATCCAAGTGCTCAACTGGGAGGATTTCTGTCCTTTCTCAGGTGTTAGTGGGTAGCAGTTACTGCTATGGTGTGCAATTTCATCTTTGCATCGTAAATAAATATATCATAA
>OMKK01056735.1:0-10541 GCA_900302305.1 Polymixia japonica | reverse complement strand
CGAGCCTCCGACACTTAACAAGCGCCTTGCAGTTGTCCCCGGCCTTGACCCCGTCTCGTCTTAAGACACATATGGAGCTTAGACGGGAGTGAGCCGCGGGGACGTGATCAATTACACTCTGTCATACTGTAAGAATATCTCCTTTAAGACTATTTTCTGATAGCCTTTCCATTACAGAGACCCAAGAAATCCGCGTTCAGAGCGCCGTCATGTGTATGTTCTGATTGCTGCCGTCGTCTATGGTATTCCTGCCATAGCCGTAGTCAGGCGGCCTGTTTTGTAGATTTTTTTATAGTCAGTTATATCTCAGGCAAATAAAGTGCAACTTTCCTGAGCGCATTTGTTCTTGATGAAGTCAGATGTGGACTGGATCTGCATGGCAGTTTGACTTTAATGGATCGGAAAATGAACCACGATATGCTTAACACTTCCAATTGTAAATTGGTAAATGTAATAAATGATATTTTAGTATCCATGAAAGTGTTTACATTTCAGTCACAGGGTGGAGTGATGTGAAGTGTCTGGCCCGCGAATCGGCGACGGTGCCCCCCTGACCTCTGAAGACGCGGGTACCGCCGTTAAACGCATTCTAACGCCGTCCTCCAATTCTCAATCTGCCCCCTTTTTTTTTTTTCTCATACTACCTCTTCCCTGGAGAAAGTCCCGGGATTTTGACAGGCAGGCCATGAGATGTCTCAGCTTAGGGCTTCCTGTTACAAGACCATAACAGGCTTTGCTTGGTGAGTAACAAGGACACATTCCCTGGCTCCTTCCGCGTCCTCTGGGAGACCACGGATCACGTACGGGAATCCATAATGTAGGCCTGCATGCCGGGTGGTAAAGTCAGGAACAAAAAAAAATTAAAAAACTGGTGGTTGCGAAGTCTCAGATGCGGGCCTCAAAGAAAAGGGTCATATAAGGTGCAGTCCTGCAAAATGCAAAAATGCACCAGGTCCAGATGGGACGAGCGGTAAAGGGATCTTTTGAGCTGTGCTTGAAACAAAGCTGGCTGTTCACTACGAGGGACAGAATGTGCCAACACTCGACACGTTGTGTAATACCAATGCAGCCAAATGGCATGTAAAGTAGACTACGGATGACTAATACCACTGTTTGTGTTTTAGAGCGTTTTAGAGGCAATAAAACGTCAAGCCGACTCAGGCCCGAACCTGACAGGCCCCATGATTTTATGAATATTTCCACATTAAAAAGAAAAAGAGGAAGAGACGTGCTATGCTAATGTTTTTACTTTCTCGGGTTTTGTTGGCTTGCCAAAAACATCGCAAGGCGTTATTTCTCAAGCTAAGAGGCGTAGTTTGAAAGACACCACAATACTTTTTTTTTCCCAAACAAGGTTACTTGTGCCGGACAGAAAACTGTGGATAAAATTCATGAGCTTACTTACGGCAAGTACTAAAAGCGCTCTAAGAATTTTTGCACATGCAGGACCGGTTTAGATCAAGTGTTCGGGGGCGGGGATAAATTCCGCCTCATGAAAAACATCCTTCTCATCCGCGAAAAACTTAAAAAACCTTTGTTGACAAACCTCTGTTGCCGACATTGATGTCTTCATATCTATAAATGCCCTTAATCCTTTCCAAAGCAGACCCATCAAGAATCACTCCACATGTCAGGCAGTAAATGCGGTGGAAATTTGCCAAGTGTGGATTTCATGGAAACTGAGCTGCCCCTGTCCTCTATTGGCCAGGGAATACACAAAATGCCCCACATGCATTATGTGACCCTGAGTTGTGCTTTGGAAAACGTGTCTTTTAATGTTTCTCTAATTGGGGGGCATTAATCAATTGTGCTCCATCAGCGGAGGCTAAGAGTGCCTGCAAGCTTCGGCCCACCATCCAGCTCTCTGACCCGAGACCAGCTGGCTCTCAACCCACGCTCTGCTGCAAGAAATCACTTTTGACTCCATCCATCAAAGCAACATTAATATTCTGTCCTAACCCGCCCACTGCTTGGACTGCACTCAGAGTCTTAATTACCTTAGGTCTTGCCAGAGGAAGGTGACCGCAGAGAGCGTAGACTGTATCAGCTCTCTCTCTCTGTCAGTTACCATGCATTTATACTCCATTGGGGACTGGTGACTCTTTCAGGCTTGTCCACATTGGCTCGTATGCACCGGGTACATGGGATGCAGGGGGGCTTGGGTATCAGAAATCAGGGACAATGGCAACAACTGCACATCTAATTTAGCCCCTTGTTTATCACAAGTTTGTAATCCGATCCGCTCTACAATGCTGGGGAGCACAATGGAATGGTGATCAGGGAGCTATTGTTTTTCAAGCTAATTAGCCCACTGGCCATACCTCAAAATCCTCTGAGGTGTACTACCCCAGAGTTAAATGCAGCTAAAAGTGGCATACGTCCCTGGTACCATTAAAAAGAGCCTTACAAGTCCATGGTATTTCGGGACGTGTTATATGACGGCCTAGTTATCTAGTCATTACATTGGCCTGGTGAACATAGACCAGTACTTTGGGAGCCCAGTATATACGCAACAGTTGTTTTTTGCTTTCAGAGAGCTTTAATGTGGTCCATTTAATCTGTTGTGTTGCCAATTCACATTGTCCTGTCAAGGATCATCACTCAAGATAAAGATAAGGGATTGGATAGCAAAGCGGCTAATGTCAACTGTGGGCGCGTTTAAGTTTTCCATTTTCCTTTCAATGTGACCCTCAGATATTACGATTCTACTTGTTCTATAGACAATTATTTCTTATAAAAATATTACTTGTGTCATTAATTTGACTACAGTGCGCGATGCACGCACAATTTTCCTGAATATAATAAGTGCATTATTTTACACTCAGCTGCACTCAACTCCCCCAATTTCTGTGCTTCTCATTCATAGGTCTTGACTGTTGATTCAAACATTCAACACTTGGGATGGGAAGCGTTACAGCCAGAGAAAGCAAGAGTTCCAAACCAGTCTTGTGGAAACAACCTTTGACCTTAAAGCATTAGCCCCTGACCTGCAACAGGTGGAGGCAGTGTCTTTCCAGCCAATTGGGCCAAGTGTCAGGGGTCCGCTAGCATCTACTCTCAGCTCTTTGGACAAATATTATCATTTTGCTGAGGACTACTCAGACAAACACGGTGTAGACTACATGTGAGGTCTTAAAGCACATGTCACTTGGAGTGTAAATGCTGTGTCTGGGACTAAGCGAGGGTCTGCGAAATGACGCACCACAGAAAACAACTCAAACACCTGTTTTGCACTCAAGGCTCGCCGCAATATTGAGAGTCCGACTAGATGTGTTAATAGCAAAATAAAAGAGCACATCTTGTATCCTTGAAATGCATAGTTGCCTAAGAATAGTGTGTCATCTAAAGCATCCCGATATGAGCTCATGTGAGTCTTTCTGTGGAAAGAAAAATGGAAATCTGGTAATAACATGGTATTGAGATGGACAAGTATGGTCTGGGTACAACTGTTTATATAACATATAATAACCGCTTGTTCTATATACGCTTTTGCAAAGTTAGAAGCAGGTTTTGTAATGCAGAAAATATTGTCGGAATTGACATCCTGTATTTTAAATAACACAAGGAAGCAATGGCATCCTTTGGTGTGAAATCAAATAATTCCTGCCCAGTATCTGATCAGATGATCTGTTCAAGTTACTGACACCGATATAAACATTTGCTAGCTAAATCCTGCTTTGAACACATTGCTTTCAGACACTGCTCTGTTTTACAGCGCTTATGAGTGTTCATAACTAACAGGGCAAAGAGACAAAGAGCATTCTGTTGGCCCAAGACCAAATGGATAATCTTTGATCTGCCGTTACGTAGTTCTTGGGGCCAAGCGGCTTCATGAGCCTACTGAGAGAAGGAGGCAGGAGAAACTTCCCCAATAGGTGTCGGCAAATCTCCCTCTGGTCTGTCCTCATCATGGGCGGAATGCACGCAAGTGGTCCTTGGAGACTCCCGATGCAGTGGCTCTCAATGGCAAACGAGTTTTAATGGAGAGGTCAGAGAGAGTTCCTGACCAGTGGGGCCAAGGGCCAGGTGGCACATCACAGCGTCCCTATGTGCAGCTATCCCCAGAATGCGACACTGTGGCGTCGGCAAGTTTGCCTCTGATCAGAAAGGGGAGGGCTGGGCAAGATTGTGTCGCCAAATGCTGAGGGGACTGTGGCACAGGCCCGCTGTGCCAACTCAATGGGTCAGGCTATTCTGTTTTCTAGTATGGTATGAGTTAGGCTGGGAAGTTGCAAAGAAGAAAAAAACAGATATTAGGCCTACTTTAATTTTTTCCTCCTAAATGAAAAAGGTGTCAAATTTGAAAGATGACGCCACAATAATTGGCACGAGCGTCCTACGTCAATCTCGCCTTGAAAGAAATCTGTACAGTTTGTATGCGTTTGTGCTGTGTGTGATTCACTTTGTGCTGCTTAAAGCCACTACACACAGGATTTTGTTGTTTTAGCATATAATGATAAAATACATTTTGATAGCATAGTGTAATGGCTAAGGGTGTGCGGAGACGCCACTATTTGTATTTGTTTAAGAGTAAAATTATTCGTATTCATATTAGGATAAAACAGGAAGTGGGCGTGGCTTAAATCCTAAGTGGTCAGATTTAAAGCTAACAACACAAGCAAGCTAGTGGGTAGAGTTCTCAATGTCAGCCCGAGCCCAACAGGGCCCGATGGGTTTGGGTCAGGCCGGGTCAGAATTTATGCTACATGGAGTCGGGCCGGGCCAGGCCGCAAATATTAAGATAATTAATTTTTCTTCCCCACTCTTGCTATGCTGGCTGCAGCATCTCTCTCACACTCTCTATTTCTCTTCTCCAATCCATCAACTTCAATGTTCCCTGTTATTTAATTGATTAATAATAAAATCGCTGAATGGCTCTGCTATTGTTGCTGATCTGTAATGAAGTGAAAGAGTAATAGAACAGCCTACTGTTTACTTACCTTGCGAGGCAGCTGGATTCGAGAGATCACAAGTTAATGCAAGAATCGCGATCATGAGAATCCATCTTGTCAGGCTTCAAGTTAATTTGATTGTGGCCGAACCTCAGTTTTGCGGCCAATCAGCATCCTATGCGGAACTACTGGCAGCTATGGGCGTGGTTCAGCCCGTGGTTTAGCCCATGAGAGACAGTAATAGACAAATGGTTCATCCAATCACCTGCCAAGTATTTTTTGAAAGTGCCTGCCCTTTCCCAAACTGATGACAAACAGATGATTGACAGCGGAGGCAGCCATTCAGGTTTGAACTTCAGAATGAATGATTTTCTCCTTCCTCAAATCGGGGTAAAAAAAATGTTCGGAAGGGTCAAAATATTATTCCTTGTTGTTCAGAAGGTTCAAATATTCCTTAGAAAGTCATTATTCGTTTGTTGCTGAATATCATTTCGGATTCGGGTGCATCCCTAGTAATGACTATCAAAGAATGACACCATCAGCGTTAAGATTGGTTCCCTAGAAACCTCCCGTTCACTATGCAATTGCACGCCACTGGGTATGATCTCCTGTGAAAATGGAAGGATCAATTTATGGCACAAAGGAAGTGCGTCAACAAAAAAAAGAAGAGGAATATGGTAGCTAGCTAAATCTTGTCACATGACGGCCTACAATGGCCTACAATTCGTGGCAAGTATCTGTGTGATACTACTCAGTTGTATAAAAAGCAGTGGCTTGGTTGTCTTTGCAACAGCGAAGTTAAAACAATACCACTAGGAAACTCAAGGGGTCACCAAAGTCAAAATCTCAGAATCTTGTCTGTAGCCGCTTTAAATAGCTCAACAACGAACGTTTCCACCATTATGCTGCAACACAGCACTTACAGAGGAGGACAATTGTTTCTTTTCTCAGAAGTAATTTTATGGCACAGTGAAGCAACTTTTCAGAAAAAAACGTGATACTGCTCACATTAATGTGTCATTTTTATCAGAGAAGTGGTTTGTTATGGGGTTCTGAGGTGCCTAAGATAGCCTACAATGTCTGATGCACTGACAAGCTATGACAGCGTTCAGTGAGGTTTATCTTAATAATGGGAACATGTGCTGAAAAATGGAATGAAATGTTAACTCCATTCAAGTCAATAAAGACATATTGTACAGTAGGGCACATGTTAAAATAGCGGGTTCAGTTTTTAATTTGACTTTTTATTTTCATTTGTTCACCAATTGAGTCAGATTTTGCTTTTGCTGCATATCTAATCTAATCTAATCTCTGCTGCTAGTTCTTTTTTCTCTTTATATTTTGGGTGTTTAACAACATATAACACGACATTGGCTTGTGTTTATGGTAAATGTGGCCAAGAATACAAACACAAACATGAGAAAGCCCGAACAGAGACGTCAATATGACACCAAGCAAAACATTTTTGAAGGATTTCATGGCTGTTGGTAGTGATTCACTAATGCCATCTGCTGGCTGCACTTTGTTTTTCAGTCTTCTTTAAAAAACATCTGACTGTGTGAATCATTTGGAAAACCACACTCAAACCGAAATCAATCTCTATATTTTGTCTTTTATGATTAGGATTCACCTGCCCACAGAACAGGGATCAAGTTACACATTCAGCACATTTGGGATTCCTCTTTCAGTTGTATATCATCACTTTTGTGGAGCCCAGAGTCCCTTATGGAGAGGGCGACAAGGACTAATTAGACCGCTTACGGTCCACAAAGTGGCTCTGTCATCTAGTAGCCATTGAAGAGAGAAGCAGTCCCCTGCAACTCCCAGCTGCTCAGAGACATTAGAAAAACCTCCCAACCGGCAGCTGTCTCATGGTTTTCAGTCTACAATCCTCCAAAACCACAAGCCTTAGAATATGGCGGCATGTGTGTCTGACTGAGGTCACAAGTCGAATGGAGGTAATGTAACCAAAGCCTGTTGGTTGTGTACGTTCCTGTAGTAATCCCTTTGAGGAAGACAGTGTCTACATATACATGCATTCTAAAAAAAAATCTGTTAATTAGACTGGACTAATGTACTCCTATTCAAAGTATAGGGTTATAAACACTTCAACCCGACTACAGTAACCCGACTGGATGAATCCATTAACCCATTCTCATTGAAAGTGTGATTTTCTTTCTGCAGTAATACAACACTGCTGGATAATTTCCAGTATGGTTAGATAGATAATCTACTTGCCGATTGTTTAATGGCTGCATTTACACAAGGTTAACGTTTCACTGTATTTTCTGACCCTGTGTAAAAGTGGCTAGTGTTTCTATTGGGTTTCTCAGGGAATCACATCATGTAGTTTGTAGTTTCATAGAGTATATATATAGTATATATATATATATATGTATATACAGTATATACTCTACTCCCCATACTTGTCACAACATGAAGATGTTCCTTTTTAAAACTTGCAGTACATAAAGATTTTGTAAATCAACATTTGTATGTCTGTACATGCAACTATTTGATGCAGTTTAGCCCATAAATATGACAATGCAGCTCTTCACTCCAGAATAATGAATAAAGGAGACAAGATACAAAACATCATCTGGTTTTTAATGTGCAAATGTTTATGTAAATTCAATGTAAAGCGATGTGCAGCCTATTTACTCCTGAAATAATAAAAAAGGTGCACCTCCTCTAACAGCTAATTACTTCAGGTGGAATATTCATTCACATCATTATGTGCACATGGGACGATTCTCTTGAGTTTCTAATCCTTTAAATCCAGACCTCTCTCAGACCACAGTACTGCATGGCAGCAAGGCAGCAAGGCCTTGACCAGACCACAGCAATGTGGTGCTGGGACCTAGACTGGACTGCAGTACTACAGCCACCAGGGCCTCTGTAAGTAATCCCCAGCAGTCCCCACTTCAAGTGGCCCTGCAGATCACTACAATACTTCTGTAATTACAGTAATGCAGCATTAGTACACCAGGCGCTATGAAATGAACTGTTCTTGATACTGGATGGTCCATCTGCAATCCATCTGCTTTAAGTGAGAAAGAAAATGAGAGAGAGATAGGGACAGAGAGATAGAGAGAGGGAGAGAGAGAGAGGGAGGGAGAGAGAGAGAGAGAGAGAGAGAGAGAGGCAGAGGAACAGACAAACAGTCGGAGAGAGTGACTGCGAGAGAAACGGGAGAGGCCAGGAAAAGCGGCTAAGCGTACAGTTACCGCGGGATGTGTCCAGCGCAAGCAGGGTCTAAATCCGCTGTCCTGGCCGTGATTTCATGGCAGGCCCATCTTTTAATCCATAATATAGCACGCTTCTTTTTCATCTATCATCCATCACAATATGCTCTGGCTGGGCACGGGGGCTGAACCGGGCTGGGTTTTCCCCTGCCGCTCCAACAGATGGAGCTAGTGCCGCGCCGCACTGCCAAGCCTCGCTGCCAGGCAGATAACTCCCCAGATGGTGAGAGAGTGCATTTGAACAGCGGTTCCCGCTGCCACTGAGGGGGCGAGATTTGGACGAGAGGGAGAGACAGTCTGTTGTGTATGTGTGTGTGTTTGTTTAGGTGAGGGGTGTGTGTGTGTGTGTGTGTGTGTGGGAACAGTACAGAAGAGGCTAAAGTCAGTCCACAACCATCCCCCCTACCACTAACAAGATTTAGTAAACATCTGCTCTGTTCAGCAGATTGTCTGTCTTTTGTGTAAACGTGCCTTACGTTTTATGAAATCCCCACACAAAAGCCTGGGTGTATTTTTGCCATGTAATACCTCCCATTCCCTTTAATCTACGATACCATCCTCTTAACTGTGTACATCTATGCAAAGCGTTGCCATATCCTCAGCTTTAAGCTCCTTAGCATGAAAAGATACGCAAATATGTAAATAGTTTTTTTTTTGTCACCTTCCATTCTTTCTGTAGCTGGGAGACAAATTTGCTGTATATTTTCAATTTAAAAAATAATTTATGTTTGAAGATGATCGCAGTAAGCTTAAGAGCATATCCTATTTGTGCTGCATACAAAGTGAATTTGTCTTGTGTTTTTTCATGTAACTTCGGGCTCATACAAACAATGTGATGGTAAATTAACTGCATAATTTAAGACCTGCTTTGTTTCTGTTTACTAACTATAAGTCTCTGGTTTTAAATGGCTTGTTTTCATGCAGACATTAAAGGTTATTTTCGCATTATGCGATGTTGATAATGTCAGAATAAGAGCTCAGTTAAAGAAAAACGGACAGACTTTCCTCGTTGATCTCTCTTTGTCAAATCAGTGATGTCGGCATAGTTAGTTTGACAAAAAAAAAAGGCATAGTTTTCTTACAAATTGTAGCTTTGATGATCTCTTTGTGGTTTAATACGAGTCAAGTTGTGGGGTTTCCTTGAAACGAATTCTTCATCAATGGACTGAAATCGCTCCAAAAACTGTTGAAAGGAGAATTCATTAAATCTGCCAATAGAAAGCAGGACACTGGCCTTTAGAATGTGGCGCAGATGATTGAACGATGTGGCCCTCTGCTTCATAATTAAATAATAAGTAAGAACAAGGGCTCTAGTTTCCGGACGGCGCAAGTCTAGCGCAGTGACCTTTTGTGTATGTTATTATTTCACTTTGATGTGAATGATTTAACTTATGACTACTGTAACCTAATGTAACCTTTAGTAAAGCAAAATATCTGCACGTGGTTATTGTGTGAATCATTGTCTTCCAACATAAACCAATGTGTGTCTTTATGCATGGAAACAACATGGTGACAGAGCTTTCAATATCTCAGTGAACGGTCATTCAACCTAAAGGGGTGATTGAATAGTCCTGCACCTGTGATCACAACTATTTAAGGTCCCCCTACTGCAGGGGTAGGCAACCATGTGCCATGGAGGCCAAGAGGCTGCAGGTTTTCATTCCAACCAAACACTACACCAGGTGATTTCACTGATTAGCCCCTCCTCTCTTGTCAAAGGTGTGCCAATCAGTGAAATCACTGGTTGGAATTTGGTTGGAATGAAAACCTGCAGCCTCTTGGCTCTCCATGGCACATCCACTGTCCACCCCTGGCCTACAGTAAGCATGGCAGATTGACTTACTGCTGCCCAAAATAAACATGGCTTTAGCGTTGCCCCAAACAAACACAGGCTCGATTAGCCTGAACGGCCTCAACGTGTTGTGGTCATCCGTTTGAATTAACTTGCATCTTGAGGCCGAAAACGATCAACACAAGCTTGGGGGGAACACTTAGCAACATACCAGCACGAACCGGCTGGTCGAAAACAGGTTCCAATAGGTTGGATACTTCATACTTCATGGTGCATATACAAAACAGATAAGTGACGATTAGATGCTCAAACGTTTGATTTTGTTTGGAAAATACATGACCTCAGACCTCCTGTTGCTACTTCATTGGCCAAAACAAACATGGCAACAGCGCCTGGGACTCTGAGCTGTCACAACAGTGACCCTCTAACACAGCCCTGCTGACGATTTATAGTTTAGATTAGCAGGAGAATCTTTAGTAGTCTTGACAACTGTTGCATGATATACACACACACACACACACACACACACATATACACATACAAACATACACAGCTGGGCCATTAGCAGTCAATACCAGGCGGATGTCAGATGTATTTATCTCGGGAAAGCAG
>OMKK01056732.1:0-28849 GCA_900302305.1 Polymixia japonica | reverse complement strand
TTGTTAGGCAAAGCAGTGTTGAGCACAGCCTGGAGTGGTTTATTGTTTGTTAAAAAAATAAAGAGTGGTAACACCATTGCAATGAAAAGCAAAATAGTACAAATCAATAGATGTTGTACTAATCAATAATAATTAAATGGATGGATGGATGGATGGATGGATAGTGTCATGGCCTGGCTCAAAGCCATAATAAAAAGTGAACCAACACATGCACTAGTCCATGTCTGTGGGGTAATACCCGTTTGGTTAACCTGTACTTGTCCATGTCTGTACTTGTCCATGTCTGGAGTAGTACCCGTTTGAGCGAGCAGAGAAGTTTAACCGTGGCATCAGGAAGCTGGGCATCACACCTGAGGGACAGAGCTACCTGGACCAGTTCAGACAGCTCATCAGCCAGATTGGTGAGTAGTTCATTTCAAGCTAAAATAACAAAAAAAAACAAAATGAACATCTCACACATGAAGAAGGTGCTAGACGTGGAAGATAGAGGGAAAGTAACCCACATAAAACAATTAGACCTGGTGCTCTAAGATATTTAACAATGGTATGAGTATGGATGAATAAAAATATCTCCATCATGTACTTGGATGTCTTCAGTCTCTCCTTGTATTGATGTTTTACAGAATCTGTTGGATATCCATGTAAACCTAAAACACCACCCACTCTAATTCTGTGTTCCTCCCAGGTAACGCCATGGGTTATGTGCGTATGATCCGCTCTGGTGGACTTCACTGCTGCAGCAGTGCTATCAGGTACAGGAAGCTATGATGTCATAGTGCATTTTAACATAATGTCGCACAGACAATTTGTACTAGACTATATGATGGATTAATATAATGGATTATATTCAGTATGTCAGAATCGTCTGTGTTGTGTTGTGTTGTGTTGTGTTGTGTTGTGTTGTGTTGTGTTGTGTTGTGTTGCACTTTAGGGTTTTGTTCCTGGGTTGGAACGATTCTGAAATGCTTGAGAAAGATTGTAATTGGGCTAATACTGGTCAAAATGTAGCATTGTGTACCAGCGCTTAGACGGATAGATAATAATAATAATAATAAATAACAATAAACTTTATTTATATAGCACCTTTCAAAACAAAGTTACAAGGTGCTTTACGGAAACAGAGTACAATGAACATCAAAACTAAAGCCGTGACAACAAAATAAAAGGCTTTTTTTTTTTTTAAATAAAAGTACGTTTTAAGAAGTAATTTAAAAGATGACACTGACTTTGCTAGCCTGAGATTCCCAGGCAGGGAGTTCACAGCTGAGGAGCTCTGACAGAAAAAGCCCGGTCACCTCTGGTTATGAGCCGGGACTCGGGACTAACCAGAAAGAGGGTTGGGGTTAGATATCGGTTAATGAAGTCCTTCCTGTAGAATGTCTGATCGGGGTGCATTGCTGTGTTGCCGGTGTCCAGGTTCGTCCCCGACCTGGAGGACATCGTCAACTTTGAGGAGCTGGTGAAGGAGGAAGGTCTGTCAGAGGAGACCCAGAAGGCTGCCAGGTAGGGCTGTGTTCCACCGCTGAACTTCTAAACCATTTTGTCCATTCCCAAAATATTACAAATTAACTTCGCTGAAACGTTGATCGACACCGTCGTCTGAGCGTGCGCCCATGTCTCCTCCAGTGTCCTGGACTCGGTTTTGGGGGATCTGACGAGTAACTCCGCTGAGGGGACAGAATACTTTAAGATGCTGGTGGGAGTATTCGCACCTGAGTTCCGCAGCGCCAAGAACATGCACTTGAGGAACTTCTACATGATCGTGCCCCCGCTGGTCCGTCCCACGCTCTTCCATTTGTTTCTTAACCTCCTGCCCTTGATTTTCCTTTTCCTCTCCGTCATCTGAAATGTTCACGTTTTCCTCTAAACTTTTCTCCAACGTTAAGACTGCACACCCCTTTTTTTTTTTATTGCTTAATGCGCTACAAACCTCTCCCTCAGACGGTGAATTTCGTGGAGCATTCCATCGGCTGTAAAGAGAAGCTCAACAAGAAGAACAAAGGCGGAGCGGCCTTCACAGACGATGGCTTTGCTATGGGTGAGTATCGAGAAATCACGCTTTACTGACACGGTATTCATACCGTCCGCTCAATCCTCCACACGTACATATCATTTCGGTCTCGTCTCTTAGGTGTGGCATATATTCTGAAGTTGCTGGACCAGTACCTGGAGTTCGACTCGCTCCACTGGTTCCAGGCCGTCAGGGATAAGTACCTGAGAGAGATGAATGCTGTGGTTAAGGAGCAGAGCGTCCAGTCCACCAGCCAGGATGAGAAGCTGTTACAAACTATGAACCTCACTCAGAAGAGGCTGGATATCTACCTCCAGGTACTGAGATACCAGCAGCAATCCCTTCTGAACTCTGGTTTGGAACTTTCGTGTGTATTTAGCACAAAAGATCATAACACGATAATGGTAATAACAAGATTATTAAAATGGTCATGTGAACTTTATCTGATTTCCAAAATCGGAGTAAGGTCTTAATCGGCGTATTCAAAACCCTGGACTTTTTTGATGCATGTGAACGCCTTACTCGGCTTTCTTGCGGTTTTTGGAAACTGTGCGTGTCAGGCGGACGGTTGTCTGCGCTTGTTTTGATTTTACAGCACGCGACTAAACAATTTACCTCGGGAAACACCGGCGTATTCACGTCTTGTCCGTGGAGCATACAACGATTAATGCAAAGAATCACGTAGAAGTGTCTATTGAGTCATCGCATTACGAAATACACGTGTGTACGGAATTATTGTATTATTGGCATAAACCGACAATTCCCAATAATCGGGTTTCTCATGGTCATGTAAACACTCAACGAGACTCTCCACTTGGTAATCACCGTTGTCTCGCAGAGGGTCTCCTAGCATACAGGTGCTTGGTGGTGGATGCGTACAGTGGTGCTTGACTCTGAACTCTGGTCCTCCCGTTTCCTGCAGGAATTTGAGCTGCTGCACTTCTCGTTAAGCAGCGCTCGGATCTTCTTCAGAGCAGACAAGACAGCGGCCGAGGAGACGCAGGAGAGGAAGGATAAAGGTAAAGAGACAGTTCGGAGATGCTTTTCTTGGTCACATCGTAGCCGCAGCAGTCCTGCAGAATCACGTTTATATGGCTTTCTCTTCCAGAACAAGCTGCCAAAGCAGGAGGATCCTCGGGCGTCTCCTCTGCCCCGGACGCTGCCTCGAAGTGAGCGTCACTGTAAGGCCACCGGAGCAGTTTTGAGACTTTGGGAGAGAGGAACACACCTGATTCCACCATTCCGGAAGACGGAACAGAGAACAGGGTTGAAGAACAAGTCTGCACTAAAAACTGTGTCCAGTCCAATGGAGGGAAAAAAACAAGTATAATCTGAATGTTTGGACGGACGAATCCGGATAATAATTCAGTCCAAAGAAGGGCTTTGTTGTCTTTTAAAAGCCTCTTTCTTTGTGTCTTATAATAGAGCAATCAACCAGGCTGAATGTGTCAAAAATGATCTTAAGTCTCGCTCTCCTCTCTGAACTCATTCTAGAGAGCATCACTGCACCCAGCGGCCGTCTCGTGTCAGTTTATAATGAAAACATCTCTCCGTTTGAATTTGTAGCATTCAACTGAACTCTACTGCATTACATTTTTAAATCAGGTGGAAAAGTATAATGATTGTAAGGCAAAACTGAATCTGTCTTTGTAAAAATTATTTTGCCACAGACTGATAGTGATTTAGCCTTTGAAATAGATTGTTTACACTCAGTCCAGTAGACTGCGATTCCAGTAGCTTAAGCAAATCGGAGGAACCCTTGCCTGTATGTCTGCTCTCCAATAATGGGGAACTAAAGTGAATCAATGGCATTGATTCATTTGTATCTTACTGTTTTACTCAGATTTTATTGCTGGCTGATGATTTGTAATTTTTGCAATATTTTGCTACATCTTTGCCCATTTCCAGTGTATTCATCTTGATAATGATGTGATTGTCCATGACCTTTTCTGGCAGCTTTGGTCTTAAAGTAATGCCTTGTAGAGGATAGCAGACTTTTGATGACTTTCTGAATGTTTTCAAAGTGTATAATCATCTTATGTGGGAGTGCCATATTTGTGTTTTGAAAGGTTCAGAACACAAATTTGTTTTGTTTAGTCCTTTGTCATTTTATAACTTATATGCATTTATCATAAGGCATGTGTGCCTTTTTGTTCTATTGTTCTTTGTGTTCTGTGTTAAGATAATTAACCTGTCATTATAATCAATTTAATAGAAATAACCCATCAAACATTAACACGAGGTTCTGGATTCTCACGTGTTGCACAGTACTGCGGAAATGTCTCTTTCTCTAACCACTATTTTGTCTTTAACATAGGGGTTAGAGATATATTATCAGTATGGTATTGGTATGGTATTGGTGACGTTATGCATACGTTCTGTGAATTAATTGTTGCCTGAAAAAATGCTCTGTAAAGACCATGAAAAGTCTAATAAAACGTGCACTTTCAATTTAGTATTTACCTGTCAAACATGAATCGCTTTTGACTGAAAACCTAAAGTAACAGTGACAGAGGTCCCATAGAGTAAAGATTGTATTTATGTAATAATAATGCTAGATATGTTTTTTCTAAGAATCGTGTTTGTCGTCTTAGTCCGCGACTTTGCTTGTGTTACGTAAGCTTTACAATATGTTTTATTAACAATTTATAAATTCACGTTATTTGTGTACACTACCAATAATGCGTGCACTTGCAGGTAAAATTGCCCAATAATAAATCTTTCTAAAATCTTCCTTTAAAGTAGAAATATACTTATTAATTGATGAGAGGAAACGGGCATGACTTCATAACGGATTCCTGCTATTCGTTTTTGTTTGTTTGTGTTTAATGTTCACAACTGAAGAAAAGAAGGAAGTGAAAGATGTCTGAATCTCTCTGCCCAACAACTGAGGCAAAGAGTTTTATACTAGTAAAACAATGATAACAGTAGTATAAAAGACGTCAACACCTCTGGGGGATTCCCAGACGTTCTAATTAACTACAAGAGTTCATGTACCGGATGATTTTATATGCGACTAACTCCAGGCAAGTTTAGCCATAAAATTATACGACTCCTGCTGTCTGGAAGCAGCATTACAAGGCGCCTTGTCTCCACGTGGAGGTATCTGTGATAAATAATAGGGAATTGCAAAGGTCTTACCTTAAAGTTGCTATGTGCGCTTTTCTGAGCAAAGGGAAATTACAACAAGCCATTACAGTTCAAAACAAGCTGGACTTTCCTCCTCCCCTGCAGCATCTCTCCATCACTCCCTGTCCATCAAAAAACTTCACACACTACAGGTGAACAGATTCTTGGGAGGAGTTTAGAGTCGGCAGGAAAGAGCCATGTAAACATGGTTTAGAACAGGGAATATCAACACATTGGCCAACCCTGGCAGACATTTGTTGTGAAGATCATATCTCATTGAAACTTTGCATAGCAGTCTTTTTATGTTAAAATAACAGAAATTTTGCACATAGCAGTCTTAAAGACTGCACAACTCTAAATCACAAGCTTCACTCTCACCTACCTGTGTGATGAAGCATGAATTCCAACTAGCAACATATTCGATGTTCTTATATGAT
Organism: Polymixia japonica; assembly: GCA_900302305.1. NCBI lineage: Eukaryota > Metazoa > Chordata > Actinopteri > Polymixiiformes > Polymixiidae > Polymixia > Polymixia japonica. Next base: position 23,272 of record OMKK01056732.1, on the reverse strand, counting down.
AAGGATTTTTTTGCACACTGAAACCCTGTTATGAAAATCGTGGAAAGAAAATCGTAAAAAACTAAGAAAAGTAATAAAGACACACACACTGAATCAGGAAAGCCTTTTCTGTTTTAATACAAAGAAAAGAAGCTTTTTAACTTCAGAAAATACAAGATCGGTCTGGATTTATTTTTTTTCCTCAAATTATTATCAGTTTTCCTTTTCCTATGAAATGTTGCCGTTTAAACAGCTTAGAATGAAATATGTCCATCCTTTCGCTGTGGACTTAAGACTTGTTCATTTGGGGGATAACGTCCTTGTTTTTTTTTTTGTTTTTTTTTTGCTGAGTATCAGGCCTTTCCTTGTTTGACGTTTTAATTTTGTATTATTTTGTGGTAAGTGCCCGCATCGCTAATTGACACCCTGTCCAGCAGATCCAGAAATGTCCTGTTATATCCACATATTGCATCCATGCTCACCTCAGAAAAACGAGGTACAAGGCAGGGCAATTTTTTTTTCCAAAATAGATGTCATATATATATACATACATATATATATATAGCAATCATATATACACATTCGTACATACATATACTCATTCATGTGATGCCGAGAAACTAAAAAAATGTACACATTTATTACAAAATTGTGACAAAGACTGGAAAGTGTTTTGCTTGCTCTGGAGCAATGAAGCTTGGTAGTTAACCACTGAGGACTTGTATGCTTATTGTAAAAACTCAAACAGTCTCTAATTTGCGTCCATGTTTAAGTCACACATAAACAACAGAGAGGCAGATATGAACAGACGGAGACAGAAAGAGAGAAAGAGAAACCAAGGTTTGTGGCGCAGGTTCGGAGGTTTGAGGAACAAGGAAAAAAGATGTGTGAGATGAAGAGGGATGTGTGTGGATGGGTTGGGTGTATGTGGATGGGTTGGGTGTATTTCCAAAAAAAATAAAAAATAAGGGAGTGTTTTCACATGAAAAAGCACAAACAAATTTTGTGTTCTTTTATTACTAAATATAGTGCAACAATAAACATTGCATTTCTTTCACCCTTTCTAGTGAGGATGGCACTTTGTTACCATTGCCTTCCTCGCCTGTTTCTGCTCTTAACACTTGCTGGAAATATGAGGCAAAACCCTTGTTCTGTCACTGTCAAGTGTGCCACACTGTCAAGTCCTCCTGCCTGGGGCAACGCAGGCTTCAGATTCAGAGACGTAAACATAACACAAACCCTGCTCGAAACAGAAAAACTAAAAAAAAACAAAAAAACAAAAGAAAAAAAAACAAAACAAAACAAAATAAGAATAAAAACAGAACAAGTGTTGGTGTTTGGGCAGCATGTAATTTGGAAAGGCAGGGCAATTTTGCTCCATTCTTGTGGTGACAAACCCCCCTGCAGTCAATTAGCCAAATCCTCAAGGAATAAAAAAACCAAGATGTCTAGACCACAGCACCCTGGCGGGGATGCAGGAACAGCTGTAACCCTGGGACTGGTCTGGGCCTCAGAAGGCCTGCTGGGCTGGGTTGTAGTTGAATGTTGTCGGCACGTGAGGCCTCTCTTCTAGCTTGTCGTATTCCAGATGAAACTCCTTAAAGAAACACAAGTTTTAACTCGATAGGAGAAGCTCAGAACCACTAATAAAGCATGAATACTTAATTGACATGCCACCTTAAAACCATTAAGAGAAATAGAAAGGCCTAGTGCTATGTTCCAGAGAACTTGGAGGAACATAGAATTGTAAGATGATGATCACAATTGTACAGTAAATGTTTTTTTCAAACCACAAAAGTGTATTTCCCAGTCAAAGGGGCCATAGTTTCATTCATTCATTATAACGTGAGGGGGAAACAGCAGATATACTTCAGGCCAAATCATTACCTTGGCTACCTTCCTCCAGTTAAGACAATCAAAGAAGTAGTAGGTTCCCCTCTCATAGGTGTTGGTCTTTAGTGTGGGCTCCATGCCAGGTGCTCTCGTGATCCAAACCCGCTCCTCCTTGTGGTACCGCCAGTCCCGGTTAAAGCTGCCAGGCAAAGGAGACAAAAAGGAACAGAGTAAGGAATGACATCCGCTTACTGAACTCATCGCTCCGGTCATGTGGTTTCTTGGTGTGAAAACTGTCCTCCAGGTGGAAAACAATCTCCCCACTCATGTATGTCCCCCTGCTGCCCTAAAAGATACCTACGACAATTTTCAATTTAGAGGCCTATAATTATTCCCCAAATAAAAGGGAGAATGGGTGACATTAATTATGAAGAAGAACCTCAGAGAGCTTTCACGATGTAGCTTTGCAGTAAAAGGTCTCAATAGTACCAGTGGGTTTAGATGACAAAGCCAATTATAAGTGATTCAGTGCTACTTACAGCTCTACTGCGGCCAGGAGCTGTAGCAGATCTCCACCATTCATGTAGTACAGGTAGAACAGCAGGTCTTCACCGTAACGAGCCAGTTTAATCGCAGCCAACTTAAGGCAGGACAGGTGAGAGTGGAGAGGATTAGAGTGATATCCATCCAGTTAAACCCACAATATGTACAAGGTGCATACTGCAACTTACCTTGTCTCTTATGTGGATGTTGGTTAAATATTCTGAAGGAACGTGGAAGTCTGAAGAACAAGGTAGGCACATAATTTGGGTATTAGTTCTGAAAATAGCTGCGTATTATATATTTAGGAGTCTGAGGCTTTTATAATACTAATACACCACAACGGTGTTGTTATGAGAACACAGAGCATTAATTAACCCCAGAATTTAAACCGAAGCCTTTGAAAGTGGAAGTAAAATTCACAACCAAAAAAATCTTGTCCATCAGAGGCTCACACAATACTTCTCTTTCATACCACAGTTAAGCATCCCTACAAAACCCCCCCAAAAATAGATTTCAGTTATCCCCAGAGCTGGATGAATAGTAAAGTAACTAGTTACAATGAGTTACAAAGAGAGCCTTGTAGTTACACAACTCATGTGTGATTACTTAAGAGTTTCACTAACACCAACCTGCTTAGCAATCAACATTGTGCAGCTGCACTGGCGATGGTAATCCAGCAGCAGGCTACATGAACTCTTTTCACTTTAAGAATGACTGTCTGTGTCTGTTATGTGCTATATATGTTGTATATATGTTGTATATATGTATGCTGCTTTACTGATTGTAAGTATGTACATTTAAGCTTCCCCCTCACTCAAACCATGGTCACTGTCCAACTGGTGTAAACCCCAAACATACCAATCACTCCTTACCCTAACCAGGGTTCATATCCCTGGTGCCATACACAAGTGCCATACACACTCCCCTCTTACCCAAACCAGGGTTTATACCCCAAACACACCCTCATCCTTTACCCTAACCCAGGTCTGTATCCTGCCCATCAACACACATTTACATTAACAATGAGCGTTTATGAATTTGCACTGCGTTTCCAAAATGCAGTGCATGTGTTGTCAAATTTATGCATGTGTTAGCAAACATGCAGCATATGTCCCCATTGTTCCCTTGAAAGAACATATTAGATAATCACGCTCAATCTTCACTGTGCTGCACTGTCGTGTAGATACACATAAGTACCCACCCCTTGCTCCTCTGCCAAAATGTAAAGAACTGTTTGGGACATTTCTGGTTGGTAACACTTACTATCGTGATGGAGACCTAGAACAAAATAGGATCTCTGAAGCATCACTTTGGTAACTGTGTTAGCTAGCTAACCAGCTAGTACAGACTCTAGCAGTGATGTTGCGCTGATAAACGGAGTGTGAGGAATGCCAAGATCTCTACACAATGCGAGATTAATTAAATCGCTTTAGAGAGCATCCACATAAAACAATACTTTACAGCTAATAGAGTTATTTGCATTATTTATTCATATGAACTCACCTCTTCACTCTCACTTGACATGATGATAGTTTTGTTTACTTTATAGTTTTGGGTTTCTGAATTCAACCCCCCCTCACTGCACTTTGACAATCTCCTATCATCCTCCCCTATCTCTTCAGACTGGTTCTGATTCAGATTAATCTTAGAAACTGAAGACCGCCAAATGAAGGCTGAAATAGGGGCAAAGAAAAGCAAGTGTCTCACATAATTAAGGCTAATATCTTACCAATGTCTTGAGGTCGACAAGGTGCTGAGGCCCAGGGAGATGCAAATTTGGGGTACAAGTTTCTGTCAGGAAAGAGGGTTGCATTTAAGTCTTTTATAAATTAGCATAGTTTCCAATATAAACTCCAGGAAATAGAACGTACACTGCCACGAATCACAACCGATATTGACTATAATCTATCACTAAAGAAGAAACCTAGGTAGAGTAGCCATCTTACTCTGGCGAGTTGAGGTTGAGTCCCAGTGTTGTGAGGTCGCTTCCCAGCGCCAGATGGACCATCCCAGGATCCGTCTCCGCTGCTCGGATAAATGTCAGCAGTCCAATCATCCCGAATTGGTCTGTCACCATTCCTGAGGGAATGTTTGTCACCCGACCTATAAGTGGGGGATAATCCAGAGTTGAGCACAAGGCCAGAAAGCACAACAAAATAACCACTGAAAACACGCTTGCATATTTTCAAACATATTTTGCGGACATCAGTTACAAACATGCGTTGTGGTCTCTCATGCTGTCAAATTACATATCCTACATTTCCTTGTTTGTGAAAGACAGAGGGAAGTGAGAAAGCAGTTTCTGTTGTGATATTGCATAACATTTGTGGTCTATATCGTATAGATCACTTTTGAAGCCTTGCCGCAGCATAGCCAATAACTATCTTAAACTTAACGCAGGGTATATAAATGTCCACAGAGTCTGACTCTCTCAACCAGGCAGGATGTATATCCATGGAATTAGAACGATATAATTGGCCGAGATGTCTCACCATCGGGCAACACCTGGATTCCTTTCTTCTGGTTGTTGTTCTGTGCCGAGCCCGTCTTGTCCCCGGGGAACTTGGGCCCATCTGCATTGGACGTGCTCTTTCCTGTAGAGTTTAAGTTCTGAGGGAGACCAACAAAAGAGGCAAAGCAATCACTTTAAAGACAGAGAAAAAGCAAAACGAGATAGAAAACAAAGATGACGTATAAACGTGCCACAAGAAGACGTCCCGTCGCTGTAGATTCACACTCACAGTTTTGCTGTCATCATTGTTCAACGTGGGGTCCTTGTAGTTGGGGCCAGGAAGTGCGGGGAAGTCTTCGTTGTGGATGGAGAAATCCTGCGTCTGTTCAGTTGATGGTTTCGTCACCATGCCAACTTATGAGGGAGCGGGGTGAGGAGAGTGAAGGTCGTGATGAGATTTGGCAGTGTGTAATAAGCAGTGAGTCACAACTAAATTGGAAAAGTCTATTTGCTGTTCCTCCTGACTGAGATGTGCTCTTTAACACGGCCTTTGTGCAGTATCATGAACCCTATCCAAAAGTTGATAGCCAGTTCTTAGGGGGCGCCTACTGCAAATTGCTTGGCTCTGACAAAGGGCAGACTTTCTCCAGCGTAACGCCCTACCGTAGGGAGCCCTTCCAGCTAGCGGGTTGAGCAGCGGCGTTGGGTTTCCGGTCCCTTCTCTCCGACTCCTGTCTGCTAACGCAGGGAAGTCGGACAGATCCAGTCCTGTTACGTTTTCACTCCCATCTGTGAAGATAGGAAGGTTAAAAGCTTATTAAACAGGATGCCGCCTTAAATCTTGCAGATTTCCATCTATGTGATAATGTGGTTATTACAGATTCTTTAATTGTGAGCTTAGAAGGATGGAAGAACAAAGCAATTGATGTCACCCAAGTTGTAATTATGCACAAAATAAACCTTTAGTATTAGCAGTATTAGTTATCAAGTTACATTTTTTATCAGTTTCACAGTAATAACAATTAAAGTGTAAATTATTACAATGGTGTTTACCCTACAAGAAATAACTACAGTGCTATCAGGCAGGAATTAAACATATGGTTAAACTTTCTAACCTGTGCCATTGAAGATGTTGCTCGATATAGAGTTGCTCATCCCAAAAGCCTGATTACGGTTCATTCCAAATCCTGACATGCTGCAGAGACAGAGAAAACCTCCAATTAAAACCAAAACACAGTGAAACACGTGCATTCCTCCATTCATGACAAATGACCAAAAAAATAATTATATATACGTCTGTGTAACCTCAGGGTAGAATAATATATATCACAAAAAAAAGACTCATCCAGTAAGTAACCCTTAGTCCAGGTTGCACATGTCAAGGAGATGAACTGCAGTTTGGTGACGGTCAATGATTTGAGTCACCCCAGCCTGAGAGCTAAAGGCAGAATGTGTGCGGGTAAGTGTGCTAGTAAGACTTGACAGGTCTACCTGTTTATGGTGAAGGGTTGGCGTGCAGGCTGCTGTTTTGGCATACAGATGATGCTGGGGGAGCTGCGGTTGGGGCTGCCCAGCCCAGAGCTGCCCATGCTGTTGGTCCTGCCAGTCATCCCGATGCCTTGGCCGACCTGGGAGTGGTTCAGCATGTTCCTCGAGTTCATCGGCAAGGTCCCCCTATTAAGGCACGGGCAGGTCTGATTGAGCAGACTCAACTTTTTGCTTGTGTCAAGTCAAGTAGCGCATCCCACAAGTATTAAGGCCGTCATAGACCGCTTCCGCACGTGATGCATATGGGTGTACATATGACACTCTTAGCAAACATGCACAGAAATGCGAACCCCAAGATATACACACCTGCTCGGTGATGGAGGGGTGTGGAGGGACATGGAGGGCACCCCCGTTGTAGGGGTGATATGACTTGGTAGTTGGGTGCCTTGCGTTAGATTTCGATTTAACTGAGGCGTATTGTTGCCCATGCCCCTTATCGAGAAGCCGAGTGCACCTGCAGAGACAGAAAGAGGGGAGAAGAAATGTTATCACGATACACAGCCAGGCTATCCAGAGAGGATTCCTTTTCTGTCCATACAGAAAACATATGTGCCTGGCTTAAATGGGAATTACACGGGTATCAAGAATGGTCTACTGAAAGCCTCTGAGTAAAATGTCACACTATCCATCTTTTTAAATAAGTCAGGTTTTATTGGTAAGAAGCACATCACCTGTACTCTACTTGAGCATTAAATGCATTCCCGCCCCAAGTATGTTATATGTAAAAACGGTAAATGTTTGTTACTGTGAGAACAATTTAAGTTTCGCAGGGCTCACTTTGTGGACCGTACAAACTCGCACCAAGCTGCGACAGTTGACCTGACGACGATGGTGAAGGAGACGACAGCATCTGGAGGAAAACAGAAATATCAAAGTTTGAAACACCTGGATCCATTATGTGGTTAACTGGTGGTCAAGGAAGGTATAGGGATATAGCGGGAAAACTCACGTCCTTGTCCGACCGATGTGGGAACATCGACGGCTGGCTGTAGTACATGCTTTCATCAGGAAAGTCGTTATCGACTACCTCGACAAACTCTACAAACTTCTTTCTAGAACCGAACATGCCTTTTGTCACCTGTAAACATAAGGTAGAAGATGTGTTACAGACCTATTATGGTCTAATTGTGTGGACAATGAGGAAGAACAGTCAGCCATGGGTCAAAGAATTGGATTGGGGCAAAAACAGTCTTAGAGTCAACTTAGCCATCACATTTCTTATTGTGGTACGATGGGTCTTTCACTTAATCTCCCATGTCAAAATTAAAGTACTGGTGATATATACTATATGAAAGTGCCTTAAGTCATGTGTTATCAATTTAAGTCCAGGACACATCAGCTTGCAAGTGAATTAACTTTGCTTGTTGTTCATGTTGTCTTGTGTTAGTTAACAGGTCTGATCTGAGTCTAGATGAACAACAACAACGGGAAGCATCAACAGAGGTACCGTTTCCCCCGCTAACATGCTAGTTAGCAAATAGTAGAGTCAGCGGTTTTTTAGTATTATTCTATTTTTATTTATTTATTTTCCTTTTCTGTCTAGCTAACGGTATCTGGCTATCTGCAGTCAGTCTACGTTAGCTTAGCATGTTAGCGGGACCGACATAAGCGCTAGCATACGATCGCTAAGCTAACGTTAGGTTCCCAACCTTAACCAGCAGCCTAACAACCCAGCTGCTTCCACCTTCCCAGCTAGAAAAGCCTCTAATTACCTGCCAGTAACCAGTCAGTAACACATAACTACCAGTCAGTAACGTGGGCCTGTGTGCCTCGTCTCTCCTGCTCAGCTGGTTTACAACCAACACCACGAACCCGACCCGTACCGACACGGAACCGAACCAGCACACCCATAAACACACATATTTAATTATTCGGGTTTATTGTCGCACTTAAGGCTCTTATGCTCGGGGAAAACAACAGAAAATCCTCACCGCATCAATTTCCCTTCTCTTCTTTAGATCCAAGATGGCTGTGTGTATTCTCAATAGAAAGAAGAATGACCTTTACCCTCTGACCCGACAACCTGCTGCCCGCTTCCGTACACAAAGCAGACCTGTCTGGAAGTGTATCCCACATCGTCATCTTCTGCTAGACTTTGTTTCAAATAAATTGTTAACAAATGCAACAAATAATGACAATAAACAATAAACAGCGACAGCATATGTTAAACTACCCCCTCCTTTAACCATAATGTATCCCTCAGCATGAGAATATTGTGGTTTCACAGACATGTAGCTCGATGATTAAATGTCCCTCCTTCTCCCAGTGAGACAGTTACATGGGCATCATAGTATTTTACAATTACAGTGTCAAGGTTTCAGTCGTAATCTGACAATATTGCCGAAATGTCTCTTAGTGTCGCCGAAGTGTTGCTCCATGTGGTCAGGAGGCACTATGAACTTTGATGAAGAAGAATGGCATCTTCTTTTATAGCATTAATTAAATGCATGGGCCTTGTTTGGTTTGTAAATAACTCTGTATCCCCAGCGTCTCTCTCTCTCTAAATTTAAAAAAATTAATTGTAACTAAAAGTGTTTAAACGAATAATTCTTTGTTGCACTGCTTATGACAGACACTTTTTCTTTGTTCAGTCTGAGCTCTATTTGCCTGCCAGAGGGCCCCAGTCTGAAAGTGGATGAGGACAAGTGCTAAAAAAAAGTCTGTCAGTGAACAGAAACAGATGGGGGGAGCCAGAGCCCCTTCTGATAAGGAAAATGAAATTCCTGCTCAGTTTTATCTCTTCAGAAAATAGCCCTAATGAAGGTGCATAAGATAAAATATAGGCAGATCACAGCTCAGAGTCTCACCAAGACAACTTTATTTATATAGCACTTTAAAGCACAAAGGCAGTTTTCACCAAAGTGCTTCACAAAACAGTGGACTAAAAGAAAACAGAAGACAAAGCAAAATAAAAACATCAGGGAAAAAGAGCATAGCTAAAGCTGCTATGTGTGATATTCTGACTCTACTGATAGCAAAAGGGAATTACAACAGCAAGTCATTACAATTCAAATCAAGCTGGACTTTTCTCCTCCCCTGCTGCACCTCTCCATCACTCCTCTCCCCTGTCCATCAAAAACCTCACACACTACAGGTGAACAGATTATTGGGAGGAGTTTAGATTCGGGCCAGCAATGTAAACATGGTTTAGAAAAGAGGGAATATCAACACACTGGATGACATGCAGTGGCAGAAAATCATATCTTACTGAACTTTTGCATAGCACACAATCTTTTTATATTAGTTTAACATAAAATAACAGAAAGTTTGCACACGGCTTGTTGTTGGAATTCCCCTTTGCACACGGTAGAGTCAGAATAGTGCACATAGCAGCTTTAACCAACACCTCAAGACAGCCTGCAGCCTCTGACGAGTGGACCTGACGGACCTAGTAGTGTTGTATATGGACAGAAATTCAGAAATGTACCCAGGGGAAAGGACCATGTATAGCTTTAAAGACAAACAAAAGAATTTTTAAATCAGTTGTATAACAGACAGGGAGCCAGTGTAGAGATGCAAAGCAGGAGTGATATGGTCCTTTTTTTGGATTTCAACAAGAGCCTGGTTGCAGTGTTCTGGACAAGCTGACAATGGAAGATAGAAGCCTGATTAATGGAAATATACAAATATCAACGCATGCATGAATCTCTCTTGGTCAGAGAAGGACAGAAAGGGAATAATTCTGAAATATTCTTCTGATAATTCTGAGCTGGTAAAAGCTGGATTTCAAAACTCAGCAAATCTGTTTGTCGAACTTCAAGGCTCTGTGAAAAGTCACACCAAGGTTTTTGGCATATGACCTCACATAGGTGGATAAATGGCCCAAGTTTTGATTTATGATGTTATTGAAGCCAGACAGGCCACATAAAACAATCTCTGATTTATTCTCCTTTAGTTGGAGAAAATTCTGTGGCATTTTATGCTTTCAAATAAAGCATTCAGATTCAAGCCAAATTAACCATTGATTACGACAGAGAATTTCAAATAAAATTGCAATGCAAGATATGCATGAAAAATAGCATTCCACTCAGCAAATGACGCCCATGTATGGACAGCATATGAAAATAGACTTTTGGTTTCGCGAAAAATTTTCCACATCAAGCATGGCTTGAACTGTAACATTTTTATGTAAGTCTAGGGCTTGCACCAAAAATGCACACATGCAATTCCACATGCAAGCAGCTCAAACAGGCCTCAACTACGTGATGCTGACAAAACACAGACTTACCCTGGCATACACATCGTCCTGATATGCCTCTTTACTTTTTTGGGAGGCTGGTACTTCATTTTCCACTCCCTGCCACGAACATTTCAAACAACCCAATTGGTTTACTACTATCTGTATTAAGTGTGACTCAAAGCATGAGTTTAACAGTTGGCATAGCTCTAACAGCGCCAACGACCCCTATAAACAGTCACAAGTTCAGAAGATTAGTCGATAGTGGACACGGACCTGAAGCCGTGTCAGGGCTGAATGAACGGAATGTAGATGGCCTCCCTTGCTCTTTCATCACAAGGCACCTCTCATGCTTATCCATGCCACTCTGAGTCCCTCATCACTCCCCATGTCATCCCCTCCCACCTCGGTCATGAAGAAGGGGGAAAGTATTAGGCACATATGGGGAGGAGAGAGCAGCTAGTGGTTGCTATCGCTTGAGAGTCAGGGCAAAGCTCAGAGCCACTGGGAGATTGTGAGAGGACTGCACAAGGGAATATATAACAAGGGAATATAATATGTATTCTCCTCATTAAGTTAGATAAACAAATGACATACTTTGGGAGAAGCTGACAATCATGGACAACCATTAGAAGGTAATGAAAAGTATATATTTTTTAAATTGTAAAAATAAAAATACTGATATTGACTATTTATTAGTCAAGCATTGTTGATGCTTTTATACCAGCCTGTTGTGTCATGCAATATCCTTTCAAATGTCTCCTACCAGCATGCTCAAGTGACTAGTGCAGGATGGTTAGAACCATGTAATTACAAAACATACTGTTGCTGTTATAATGCTGTTACTGTATTAATTGCAATTTATCACTTTTGTTTTACATAGCATTAAGCTCAATAATTTCGGAGGAAAGTTTATGGGCTGCCATGAAAATGCTTAAATGACCCGAACGGTCTCACTCAGCGGCCCCTAGTCCGGCGCTAAACTGACGCGTAGGTGACCAGCGGGGCGTTGGTAAGTGAGCGAGCAGGATGGGGAATGTCATGCGAGGAGTCATTGCTTTCATTCCGTCAGAGCGCTGCCAGCGCTTCATAGTGGGGGACTTGAAGGAAATGCCTCTTGATCGGACTCTAGACCTCAGCAGCCGACAGCTGCGTCGGCTACCTGTTGCCGCCTGTGTCTTTGATGAGCTGGTAAAGCTCTACCTGAGCGACAACAATCTTAACAGTTTACCAGCTGAACTGCAGTGTCTAAGGAAACTGCAGCTCCTGGCCCTCGACTTCAATTGCTTTGATGAGCTACCTGCAGCTGTTTGCAGACTATCCCAACTAACTATCCTTTACCTGGGTAACAACAGACTTTACAGACTCCCCAGAGAACTGAGAGAGCTTAAGGAGCTCAATACTCTCTGGCTGGAGACTAATTGCTTCACTGAATTCCCCACGGTGGTTTGTGAGCTGCCTAATCTCAAAACCTTGCACCTGGGTTATAACCAGATACGCAGTTTACCAAAGGAACTTGGAGGACTAGAAGAGCTACGGAGTATCTGGCTTGCTGGGAACCAGCTGAGCGAGTTCCCACCAGTTTTGCTGGAAATGCACTTTCTAGCTGTCATTGATGTTGACCGGAATAAAATCCGTCATTTTCCAAATTTGTCCCACCTGAAGGGGTTAAAACTTGTCATCTATGACCACAATCCCTGTGTTAATGCCCCGGCGGTAGGCGAGGGAGTAAGAAGAGTTGGGCGCTGGGCGGACAGCTTAGACGACAATGAGGATGACGACGGCTCAAAACCAGTGAGTGAGACTACTGCTGAGGCCAAGGAACTACCAGCTGAGGAGGAATAGAACATATTCAGGGTCAAGGAACAAACTGACCCTCAGCCGTGATTGGCCGGCCAGAGGACATCACTCAAGTGGAACACTAGAGAAGAGCAGCAGATTGTCTGAGCATGGTAAACAAGCAGACAGATGGTATTTGTTCCTAATATGGTAAACCCAATGATATGGACTCGAAACATGAAAGACAATTACGGCAGTTACGATTGCCTGTTGGCCACTATAGGGTGTCTATAGGTTTCATCAACTTAAATGTAAGAACTTAAATTTAAGAAGACCTTTTTAATGCTAGTTATAATTAAATATAACACTAATTTCACAACTGCAATAAATTAAAAAAAATAGTGCACCAAGAAATTTTAAGGCCTCTAAAGCTGAAGTCAAGACTAAAAAAAAACTATATTGACTATAACTACTATACTATACTATACTATACTACTAGTACACAATACCTTTAAGGCCTTGAGTTAAGATAATACAATTTAAGACAATTTAAGTCTTTTTCAGGACCGGTGGACACCCTGCACATAAACCAGGACTTGGAAACTAAATTTGGAAAAAGGAAAAAAAGGATTATGTAATGATGTTGTTACAGATAAAACTTGTTTTGTTATTAGAATGACACTGTAAAAAATTATACTTCCTGTGGGTTGTAACATTTATTTTCGGCATGTGGCCCTGAAAATGAATCTCTGCAGCAACAGTAACATTTTAAATTGTCTTCAAAAAATAACTCCCCCTCTTGGCCAATGGGTCAACTAATAGGTTGGATTAGGTGTTTTTAATATTTTCTCTTATGCTAAATAACATATTTCTTGAACTTTTTTAGCACATCTCTTAGATCACTTAGTTTATTTGATTAACATTGGATCATTTTGCATGATGTTTGTTTGCAGAAGGACAATATATATATGATAATATATTATATGGAACCTTTTACAAAATTTTACTGATTTGTCAATGAAATCTATTGTACAGTTAGTCAATAGTATGATTATAAATCACTTAACATTTCTTCACTCAGAGACAGATGGTCAACACAAACATTAATTTCATAAGAAAGCATATATAAAGTCAAAGGTTATGACATAGTTCTTACTTACACAGAATTCCTGACAGGAATTCTGTATAAGTATGTATTTAGCCTTGGCAGGTACATTTATTCATAAATAAATCATAATAAGAATTCATGTACCTGCCAAGGCTAAATACAGTAAGGTATTTAATACATATGATGGATGGCTGAAGTCAACCAGTGCACTGCTCATCCAGACCAATGCATAATTCATCTGATAGATTGGGGTTGTGGCTTTGAATAAAGACTATTAATGGGCTTTAATATCACTGCAGGATGGTTTTGATTTAAAACTGATTATAAAACATTATTACACTAATTAAAAACAAAATGCAGCAGTCACTTTTACGGTGTACCAGGCTGCATACTGTAACATAATTCATTTTTTTCCATTTTGAAACCCTATAGACAACATTATATATAAAAAAGTTATCTTATGTGTGCTTGTTTCTTAAAACATGACACCAATATTATTATTTATTTTAACCTTAGATACATCTTCAAGCTCTACCCACTCCAGCCTGAAAAACATTAATGATAACATACATAGTAGAGAGATATCTGTCTATTTTATCATTCAAGGGTACATTTTATGACTGGTCTTGTGAAATATAAATAATACATCACTAATGTGTATGTGAAAACAATGAACTATAACATGAGTTTCACATTTTTTTGAAAGCAAAAGCATTTATATCTTCTCCTTAATTAAATCCTTTGTTTTATAAGGCACACTGAACCTTCTGGTGGCTAAATGCAATATTGTAATTCTGAAACTGCAGCTCTGGCCTGCTATGGATGTGGAGTGGACTCCCATTTTGAGTTACCATAAAAATGTACATTTTAGTCAATCTTCTGTTCTTCTACCTTGTTCACCAAATATTCAACATTTACTGTAATTAATCTCACAAATGTTAATACTGGTTGAAATGGGAAATACAAGCATGTGTAGAACCATACATTCTATTCAGATACCCATGTGTTATGTTAGGAATATGTTCATATGTTCATGTGTAATGTAAGGAATATGTTCATACATTTTGTTGGTTCTGAAGAGTTATTATCCAATGGGTAGTAAATGTAGCCAAATTTGGAAGTGACATTAAAAAAAGGTGGGTTACATATGTTTTCAAAGCATTTACTGTGTATCAACATATAAATAACATTTGCATTAGTTGCGCAGACATTTACAATTATATTTTGCAGTAACAGAAAACAAGATGATACATTACACAGGTGCATTGCATGGTCTTCGCTCACAATATCTTTGGTATGAAATCCTACATTAAAACACTTTGCACAAAGCCTTCCTTAAACTTGCATAAACCTGAGCTCCCCTGAAGCAGAGGTATGCAAAGACATACAAGCTCAGTCACACACCAGCAATTTCCACATTACCTCCACTTCGTTACGACCAGCACAATTTTCGTAACTGACTTCACGTATCCTTATCTGTGTATCTCAACAATAAATAACAAAATGTTAAATAAAGAAAAGATAACACCTAAAGTACCTCAAGGGTCCCCTGTGACAATACAATATAAAAATGGAATAAAACAAGAAGACAAGAGTAAAAGCTACATTGTAACAAAGATCAGTGGGAATGTAGTCAAGAATGAACTTGATGTAATAATGTTGACCTTCTGCATAAATATGGTGTGGCAGTTAAATCATCCATAACACTGAGACTGAACTATTTGTAAGATGAGAATGTACAGCAAATGCAACAACTTTCTTATATCCCTTAGGCAGGACCCACACAAAAATAGTTCAATGTAGTTCAAAGTAATTCAAAAACAAAGCTGCCTACTCAGGCAAATTTTCCAAATCTAATTGCTCTGAGAGAGCTATTGAGAAAAACTAGGATATGGCTTGCTCACGCCAACCTTCTAACTGGGTGTCGAATGGCTTTGATGAGGCAAATCTTGGTTAAAACCTTTTTGCATGTCCAATCCTAAAGAGCAACTACTGGGAAGAATTTTGCATCGTGTTCAACAATGGCCTCAAGAACACTGAAACTGCCATGATGTCATCTTCAATGCGACACACAGAGGAACAATGGAGGATATCGAAGGGATGGTGTTCTTGATTCTCGGTGTGTGGCTGTTTGTCACAGCAAAGAGACAAATTTTGTTTTAGAAGAGGCTACAGGCAGCAAGACAAAACACTGGTGAAAAAAAACAGGAGAGTTACAATGGGAGACAGAGGGGGGGATGTGGCAGTCAGCCATTGAGAATTGAGTTTTGGCAGAAGTTGATGTGAGACACTCCCAGGTTATTATCATTGGGCATAACACAAGATGAGCAGGTTCAACTGACATAAAAGGGAGTGTTGACTTGATGACTGATGACTGATGCCAACGGCAAATGCCCACTGGCAAGAAAGCTTGACTGCTGGATGAGCAAGAGTGCATAGCTCATTCTGAGAACAATAAAGTGCCCCAGTCTTGAGTCCTAAAGCCTGCAGTGTGTTACCCATGGGTTCCTTCCTCGAAACTCTAATGCATTTTTCACTGTTGGGTTTTGGTTATATCCATGAAATAAGGTCTGTGGCTAACACAAGCTCAATAGATATAGCACATTTTGTTCAATTAGATAAATCATGAATTTCAAAGCTTTTATGTACCTCAAAAAAGGTTTATTGATTGCATTTATGCTTCAAAAATCTTAAAAGTGGTGTTTGTGACGAATATCTTGTTGAACAAAACATGTGAATATCACACGCCTTTGTTTGTATTTTCTGCATTCATTCAAAACCCAATGGGAAAAATTAATTAGTTTTGATGAAGGAACCCATGGAGGAGCTAACTTCTGGGTCAACCTACAAAAGAACCTCATCACTTCGGCACTCTGTTGGAATGTAGCATTACCATCTATGGGTGTAATTATAACATTGTCCAATAATATAACACTAGGTGAACGTGTGAGTGAGGTGAGCTGAGGTCAACATTTCATGGTTAAAATGAGGTAAACATTGTTATTTAAGGGCAGGACAATAACCCAATAAAACAATACAGGTAATACTTTCACATGCATCTGTATTTGTGACTACACTCTATGAATTGGTTTGCTTGAGTGTATAAATATATGCCCTACTGCTGTCCACCTACAGAAGAAAAGGATGCATTAGTGACTCTTCAGCATACAGCAACAACTGTGCATGCAAGCTCATGGTTCACAGGCTCATCGAGGGTCCGGGTCTCTGTCGGAGAGTTGTTTCACCCTGGTGAGCCAGCTGGGATCTTTCCAACAGGATTTCTGAGCCTTCCTTCTCCTCAGGCACCTCAGAGTCCCGAGCCCCTTCATCGCTCTTATCCGTCTCAACAGTCCCAGGGGTCTCCAGCATTACTGAGGGCTCCTTTGTTGATGGCTCTGGTACCGTGTCATTTCCCTGCAAATCGGATGGTTCATTCGAAGAACCAATCACAACAGGCTCCCTCTCAGCTTCCCTCTGAGAAGATAGTGACTCAATGCGCTTCCGAGCTGCTTCTCTTCTTTGCTGGAAGCGGGTGTCGCCTCCCATCATCACCCTGACTCTTACTTGCTCTGGAGGCCAGATGCCACCCCATACACACTGTAGGTAGCTGAAAAGCACAATGGCACTGAGGAAGGTGAAGTTGCTGGCCACACCGATCATGGCAGATATTAAGGGGAAGTTGTAGAGGACATATCTTATTCCTGTAAAGTACGCGTGAATGCGAAGCTCGGCTGAATAGATCTGCACTCGTTTAGACTGAATCTCAATGACAGCACCAATAGTGGGGTGATACGCGTTGGTCTTGTAGTCTGAGAAGAGCTCAACTTCAATAAGCTGCTTCTGTTCTGTCATTCCAGTTAGTAGAAGAGGTGAGAAGAATAGAGTACTTAGGGTCTGTAGGAGGCTGGAACGGTAATGTAGCATTGCAGAGCGGGCAACAGATGACACCGTCTCACCTCCCTTGGTATAACAAAACATCTTAATCATGAACATGCCCAGCTGTTCGTTGACTGGAGACTCTGGCATTACTAATTCCATAGATATTCTATATGGCTGACCATAAGCCATTACCTCGTATTTTCCATTCTTTAGAAATGAGACGTTGGCCGTGGGAAATGAACAAAGTACTGACTGGGATGCATCACAGTCAGACTGGTAGTAGTAGTGTACTGGTGTGGAGAAGCTCACCGTGGGCATGTAGGAGTAATAGAAGCTTCCATAGAGAAACATGGACACCCAGAGGAGTAGAACCAGAACACAGAACAGGACAGCGGCCTGAAGCAGAGTCCGACGGGCTTTGAGGAGAGTAACAGCGGCCACATCCTGCAACCACAACAGTATTGGTCCCGTCATCCCCCCCATAGTGTTTGATCTACCCTCCTGTGTCGTGATCCAGTCCCCGAGTTCAACAGCTCTTTCTTTAAGCTCTTCCCAACGTCAGCCAGTGCATCTGAAGTGGGTCCTGTCCTTATATATCAGTGGGTGGCTCCACGAAGCTTCTTCGTGTTTTCCTCCACCCTCGTTGTCTATAAAGATGCCAATCACTAAGAGTCACACATAATCAACAACAGCTGAGGATTTGTCTGCACGCAAGGCCAGGCTGAGAAACTTAATAACAAAAAAGTGTATATTTGGCTTCTCAGCAGGTAGCTGAAGAAATCTTCAAACCCAACTAAAGCCAATAAGACTACATACCGCCGCAGAAATAATAATAATATCCGCAACGAACGCCATTTGAACCGGATGATCATAGGCTATGATTCAAAGCATAAAGTATACAAGCGAAGCGAGAGGTTCCACTTCCGACTACTTCCGTATTCTCTTAAAATCCCGAGTGTCTCATTTGGTCCAATATCTTCTTTTTTTTCCTTTGCGAGGGGCTTATTTGATTTAGCCAAACAACGTAATGTTTAATTATGGTCTATGGTGCTGTACGATGTCTGCAATTCATTTCACGAGGTTCTTGCATAAATTAGCTGCTGTACATATTATCTATTGCTACCCTGCCAAATAACTAACATGAATATTCATTAACATTTTAATTTTAGACAGTTGTTTGTATTTTTGTATTTCATTATCAACTCACACAGAAATGCAATAGTAATAAAATTAAAGCAACAATACAATATTTAAATGAACACAGAGGACAACAAAACAATTCATGGACAACAAACTAATGCATTTTTCAGCACTCTTATTTTTCATGTGTAATAGAGAAGTAATACAATTATTAATATCTTCTTGAAAAGTAGTGAGTCTAGGTTGGGTTTTTTTTACTTACTTTTATGAATAAAGTACTTTCGTAATACAATTTAAAGGTTAGTTATATATTGGGGTTCTTATTGGCTATCAGAATAATAAAATAAGATGTACTAGTCACTAATGGTTTTTCAAATCTATTACTCAAATAAATAATTCCACGAGTTGTAGTTGTGTACGAGATGGTTTCACGCCCTACGCTCCACCATGTCTGGTTCCTCCTGGCGGAGAGGGAGGCTGAGGGCGGGTGAGCCATCTTGACCCACAGCTAAACGGATATATTAAACGCGGAGCAGCAGCAGGCCCACGGCCAGGGATGGGGAAGAAAACTCGCCTTGCCGGAGGAACAGTCGGAAGGAGAACAATACTGCAACTCTCACCACCTGGACTTCGCGGTAGGGAAGAAGCGGGATCGGGCTCTGAAGGTAAGCTAACGTCTGAATGCGGAGCGCCTTCTTTGCTAGCAGGCAGGCTAAAGTGCTAACCGTAAGAACGGGCCCGTGTCTGCTCCAACATGAGCTAGACGCCTTCGATGTCAGGATATATTGTCTGAAAAACATCAGTATGCTGGCTAAATAACTCGGGGAACATTACGTTTGACTCAACGTAACGTTAACTGTACGGGCCAGCGGTACTAGGCTAGCCAGAAAGAAAGCTAGCTCGCCTGCTAACGGGGACCTGGCTACTTGTTAGCCAGAGAGCTAGGCTGTCCCGGATACACCAGTACCGTCAGTCTGTTTCAGTATCTGAATGAAGAAACGCGGATAACTACGAAGTCTTTAACGTCTATTTATCTACATAGGGAGAGGGGCTAGAGGTGAACTAACGTTAGCCTGCGTTGACTTGACTCTAGGCGAGTCAGAGTGCTGAATTGTATTAGCTATTATGTGTATTAGCTCCGTGCATGCATGGTCTTCATTAATCATAATCGGTAACGTTACATCGTTATTATTTTTCTGAGGCCATTATTTATCTTTGTGTTTCACAGACGAACAGGACGGTGACGCACCCAGATTCCTGAGAGAAAGAAACGCAACCATGAGGGGTCCCACAGTCAAGGCCACAGGTGGATATATACACACATACAAACAAACGAATGCATTTTGTGCAAAGAAAAGACCCTCCCCCCGACACGCACACACATAACATGAAGAGAAAGTAATTTATTTTAACAAAAACATTATTTTGTCTCTGCCAGAGGGCCTGTCCCTCCTTGGAGCCTATGAGGACAGTGATGAAGAGGAAATGGAAGACTCTCAGCATCCAACTGCAAAGTCTCAACTCAACCAGTCATCTGACATTGACAGCACATTGGCCAACTTCATGGCTGTATGTATCATTTGCTACCTACCGTGATCTGCTTGATTATGAAAATATTAAATTGTTTTCTGATGTTCATTTTAACCAGTGTCTTGTGGGGATTATCTAAGGATTTTAAGGACATTACTAGAACACTCAAGATGAACAAGTAGACTGGATGAGCTGTGAAGGCAGCACATTGGGCATTGGTGAACCAAGAGGAGAGATTGTAATTAGATTTGTAGGCCTATCTTAATATTAGTTATAGTTAGTAGGCATGAAAATTAAGTTATTAGGCTACAGTTTTTTTCTTAAGTTTTAATAATGTGTATGGGCGTTACACAATTAGGCCTAATTTTACATAGACACATGTCGTTTAATTAGATGTACAGGATTTGCCTGGAAGAATGGCAAGGGTTGAGAATTTGTTTTTTGGGCAGAAAAACCTTACTTTCCTTATTCCCTTGTACAGGAAATTGATGCAATTACTACTCAACCAAATTCAGATGACCCTACATCTAATCCTTCAGTCCCGTCTACCGACTCACCCAAACCTGAATTGAACACTCAGCAGCTGGCGCCAGACGGGGGACAGGATCAACAAAGAACAGGGGAAGCGTTCCAGTATAACACACAGTACTCATTATCTGGAGGTAATCATCTGTTTTTGAATGGAATAGAACTTTAGAGTACTGGTTTGTTGCATGACAAAGTGCCTGATGAGGTGGATGAAATCACCAACCACAGCCAGTATGGCAGCATTTGGAAGGGGTTTCACTTTCATTCTACAAATTCATAAAAACTATTTTTGGGTCAGTGTATGGCTTACATTTTAGGGTATTTGTCTTAAATTATCAGGTTTTGTGAAAAGGTACCTAATTGTAAATTGATTAGACTGTCGGCGTAGACAATTTCTTCCTGATTGTTCAGCGAAAGTGTCTTACATGTGTGTTCTTATTCCAGTGGGTGTTGTGGAGATGGGAGACTGGCAGGAGGTATGGGATGAGAACTCTGGCTGCCACTACTACTGGAACACACTGAGCAACGAGGTGTCCTGGGAGCTACCTCACTATCTGGCTGACCAGGTGCAGAGCCTGCAACAGCAGGCCAACAGGCAAGACTCCATTACTCATATCACATAATGGCAGTGTTAATTTTGACACCCATTTTTAATTTAGTTTTAGTCTTTTAGTCACATTTTAGTCATACCTTCTGCAATCATTTTAGTCAACATAAAAATAAAATTCATTTAAGTCTCGTCATATTTTAGTTAGACGAATATGCTGAATGAATTCGTCATCATTCCTGTTGAGCATTTTTGTCAACGTATATTTTCATCATATTTTTTGTCAATGAAATTAACACTGCATAATAGGCAGGCAGACACACCTGAGTATATATCACAAGTCTGGCATATGGCACTTGCCTAGATGCCAGAGCAAGTGGGACAGTCTGACCTACATGGTTTAAGTACAGTTGTTTTCAGGGTTCTTGTTGCCCTTTTCAGTAGAGAAATGAATCCCCAGAGTAAGTGACTAGAGTGACTCCAGTTTAATTCCTTGGTGTATTTTCTCTTGCAGCTCTTCTGTCAATGGCAACGGTACAACGCAAACAAGTTATGTCCCTGAGCAAAACACTGCAGCTGCTACTGCCCCAACACCGAAGAAGGAGGCAAAAGTAAAGGCAAGTTTCAGACGAAGACATTTAAATGAACCTTTTTATTTTATGTTTTGTAATTGTTTTTTTTTTTCTTCTTCTTCTTTCTAAGTTGAAGTCATCATCTGTCATGTTTTTGTTGTGGCTGTTGTAAAGGAGGTGATGGAGAGTGTCGTGGCCCTCACAAGCAAAGAGGAAGAGCGCTGCGGCGTGGCTGCCTCTCTCCTTGGTCCCCTTATCCCCACTGAAGTGAAGGAGGCAGAGGAGAAGTGGAGGAAAAGGTTGCTTGGAGGTTTGGAAGAGAAGGAGAGCAGTTTGGACTCTGACGGTGAGGGTGGCCGCCCTCCAGGCTCCCCCTCTACCCCCCTGCGTGACCCAGATGTCCTCCCTGTTGGCCAGACGGAACTGCGTACCAAGACTCAGTCGGAGGAGAACTCTGACGCCGAGGAGGAGACGGAGGAAGACACCATGGAGCTGGAGCTGGCTCTGGAGAGGAAAAAGGTGGGTTTATATGCTGTACACGCGCTGAGGTGTACCGTGCTTGAAGCTTTGAGAACGGGGTCGTGGATCTATGTCTTGCATTTTTGCACTGTTGAAGCACTGAATTAGTCACAGAAGCGTGCAGATTGTCATTTCAGTACAACCTAGACCCAACCTGACCTCTGACCCCTAGGCTGAACTGCGGGCGTTGGAGGAGGGTGATGGCAGTGTAGGGGGCTCCAGTCCTTGTTCTGAGACGAGCCAGGAAGCCTCCGGCCCTCAGAACCTCCTTCTGAAGAAAGCCCGATGGAAGACCGCCTTCCTCCGTGCAGCCAGCCCAGACTCCAACAGCCGAGGCTCTGACACACCGGAGAACACGGATACAGGTGAGTCCAGTTAATTCTAGCTGGTGTATTTTCTATGCCTGGGATTGATTATATGGATTTGTAGAGCATTGATTCGATACAACTTTCTTAAGTTGGGGCATCTGGAGACAAAGGCACTTTTCATTGAATAACATTAAGGTCGTTTTTACGTCCTCGGAACGGCACAGCTTGGGCATGGACACTTTCTCCTGCTTGCTTTCAATAGTTGTCCTCCTGTGTCCTCTAGCACATCCTAAAATCCCAGAGAAGACTACAGAAGAAGACGACAAGGAGCCGATCAAAACTGAGGAGAAAGCGGTTTCAAAAGCTCCGGTAAAAGAGGAGGTGGAAACACCCGAGCTCAAGGTAACGGCAATCAAAGCATAATAATAATGATGATGGTAATAATAGTGATGATGAATTTACAAACATTGGACAACTGTTCCATTAGTTTCAGATTGGAGAACTAGCTAACACCTTAACCAGCAAGATGGAGTTCCTGGGGATAAACAAGAAGGCAATCTCAAACTTTCAGCTTCTTCTGCTTCAAACGGAGGTAGGAACGTTATCTGTCTCCGTGTAGTCGTCCTAGTGACACCTCTGAAATATGAAATGCCTAATTTTGTTTCACACCATTTCACACACGCCCACGTGGTCATATTTAATATTTAAAATTCTCATTATAATCCATCACGAGGTATCATGGTGGAACCCTGATGTAATTATTTTTCCGTGGGATTCATCTGTCTCCCCGCTTCTCCTTTCCTCGCCATCTGTCTCATTTCTATCCTTCA
>OMKK01056730.1:0-11225 GCA_900302305.1 Polymixia japonica | reverse complement strand
GAGTTAAGGAAAAAAAAAAAAAACCCCCCCCCCCCCCCAAAAAAAAATCTTCTTTGAATCGTTGAAGCTTGACTATCAAGCCGCACATCCATTTACAGTAACTGTTGATTGCTAGCACTTACAGTACGTCTTCCTTGCCTCCCTCTAGATTCCACGTTCTCAAAAGCGTGACCTTTAATCAAAACCACTGTTATCCATCGTCCTATATGTAGCTATCTTGTTTGAGCACTTGGCCCTCCTGTCTGATAATCACCATGATTGGGGGCAGGCTTATGATTCCTGCTGCAAGAGCCTCCCTCCTGGGATTCTGATTGAGCTCGGCATGGACGCTAGTCTGCAAGGTGTCACAGGATTGCTTTTTATGAAAAAAAAATAAAAAATAAAAAATAAAAACACAACCCAAAAAAAAGAAAGAAGAAAAGTGAGGGGAAAATATCGGAGGTATTCATAGCTTTCGGGTTTTTGTCTAGTTTCGTGTTTTAAACAAGCGAGGCCCCCGAAAAGAGACGAATTATCATTGCAAATGAATAATGTCTTTCGTTGATTACCTCTCACTTCAATTATATTCAGTGTTGTTCTGCTACGCGCTGCAAGGCTGTTATTTGTTTTAATTTCTGCTTTGTTCAGATTAAGGGGCTGCTTGGTCACTGGGCTTTGATTACGGCTTGATGGTGATGAAGGCATGTGATTATGCTGTCTGACAGTATGGATTGTATGCGTAATGAAGCGAAACTGGGCAGCCTTCAATAGAACAGGGATTGGGCTCGGTGCCATGCTAGGCTAGTGTTTCTGGCACCGGCGTCAGTCTAATACACCCCTACCACACTCGCGTAAATAGTTAGTCAATATTCAGAAACCGGGCTTTTGGGATGTTAACGATGACTCGATACGAGACGCGCCGTCTCTAACAGCGCGTATCGAGTTTTTTTTGGGGGGGGATTGTGTGTCTGTGTAAATATATCTAGTGTTTTCAAAGAAAAAAAAAAAAAAACACAAAAAAAAGCTTTTACCTCGATACGTTTTCTCACAGGCGAGATCTTTTCAGGCCGTCTTCGCCGCTTCTATTATCTTCCCCCGCCGTTCAGCCCTCGGCTCAGCTGTGTCTTGATCTCGTCCTCCTAGGTGGAAGCTGAATGACTCCTTCATTGTGCCCAGACCGGGATCACGCTATTCCCTCATGGGGGGCAACCTGCACATCAGCCACCTGAACAAAGAGGAAGACGTCGGCGTCTATCAGTGCCTGGCGTCCAACTCTTTCGGCACTATCGTCAGCAGGGAGGCCAGTCTGCACGTCGCCTGTGAGTTCATCTTTTATATCAAGCGAAGTGTATATTACGTCGGGAGAAATCCCACTTTACCGTTTTAATGAACCCTCTGTAGAGCTGGCATTAATTATTCAACTGAGCAAATGTCTGCTATTTTATTGGGTGTCTTGTGCCATCCTTAAATCTGGGATGTTTACTCAGCTTTAGTCACTCTAGCGCAACTTTTTATTGTCTTGGAAGGATTTGGGTTCGATTAAGCTCAGCTTAGTTCAGTTATTTTTCATTTAGTTCAGCCTATGTCTTAGACTAATGTTTGCCTTAAAAAAAAAGGAAAGTTTCATTAAACCTTAGAAGCTGTGGTTCACTGAAAGTAGAAAGACCCGGAAAAGATTCTCCGTTGGTTGTTTGTTGACAGGCAGGCATCTCTCTAACGGAAAACATTCAGACAGAGATAAGAGACTCTTACAGTACGCTGATATGTTAGGAGTTATTAATGAGAAAACACTAATTAACAGGCCGTGTTTATGTCACTCCATGGGTTTATCCTTTAGCCCGGATTAAAACTGCCAATGTTGATGTTTACTCTGTCTGCTGGCTGTGGCTCTATCGCACCATTCCCATGTGATGAAGACAGTGTGATTGTGTGCTGGGCCTTGACAGAGCCTGTGTAGCTGAAATCTTTACAGCCTTCATCCATCACGTTTTATAAGACCGAAATCTAAGGCATCTCTGATGGCAAGGTGAACTTGAGGCCTCCGCTCTTGATGGGCGGCTCATCCCAAATGACAGCCCTGATATCAGAGGACAGATGGTGCATCCAGATTGAATTCTGACGTCTGTTTCTCTGCCATAGCAGACCCGGAGATGATCCCGGGCAGAGAGGGAGCACCGGGGGTATTCATCTGGCCGCTATTCTGTGCTTCTTTGTCACGAGCCGGCTTTAAATCTTCGACATATAGTGCAAATCTCTGTCATGAGTTGCCACCAGGCAGTGGATCATATTCACATTTCCAATCAATTTTCTAAGCCTGACCTGCGCTGTTTGTCATTGTGAGCGGTGTCATCCATTGCCCGGGCTGACCCGAGCCCCACAGGTTCTGTCAACGGATGAGGACGAGCATCAGCGCCGGTGCATCGTTCATCATATTTATTGCTCTTGGTTTAACTTAATTAAGCGTGCTGTGTGATTGAGCTGGTCTCAGGTCAGGGGAATAATTCACGGAGGCCCGTTATGAGAGTCTCTCTCATGTCATTTGTAACAGACGCTGACCGGAGCTCAATATGCTCCCTCAAACACCATGGGGCTTAAACGTCTTTCAGCGGTGTAATGACTCTGCAACGCAAAGACCAAGGTGTGGACTATTAATGAACAAAGCAAAAATGTCTTATTGAGCACCGGCAGCCTGAAGCCTACGCTCCAGGACGCCACTGTAGAAAATGGAAAATAGTGCCTCAATTCGAAAATTCCAAATTTTTCCAGACCTGTCAACATTAAAATTTATACCTGGAAGTCTTTCCTGATTGATCTAACCAAGACCAAAGGGTTAGACGTATGCCTGTTAAATGCATGAATGTGTGGCTCATACAAAGTGGTAAAGTAGCCTCCATTCTTACCCTCCGCCAGGCTGGAAGATAAGTCCTATCACAGTTCCCGTTACCATCCGGTAGGAGCTTAAGCCTTTTAAAAGTATAAAGGTTCCTGATCCTGTTGACAATTCAGACAAAACGATTAAAAGGTTCCGCCGGTCTCTAGCAAGTGCTGCGAGGAATTATCGTGTAATAGTGGGAATACGGGACGAGATTGAGTTCCTTAATCTCCTAGTGATATTTCTGGTCGTTAACGAAGGGATGCAAGATACAGCGTTTTCACAACAGGGCTGCGCGTTACAGGCGAGGCGTACGCGGACGCACATCTCCCGAAGAAGACGCATGTTATAACCCAGATGCAGCTCTGCGGTTAGAGCCACAAGGGTAGCGCGCTGTTTAATGAAGGGTGAAATAACTGTGTTTATGAAAGCAACGCGGGCTGCTTCTGTGATTTCTGCTCTCAAATTCAGTACCGTAATTGCACGTAATTTGCATTTTTTTTTTTTTTTTTTCCTTACTGGATGTTGCCCAACATAACTGCCTTATCTGTGTAATTACTTTTGCAAGTATATGATTTCTATCTCTTGTTTTTTTTTAACAAGCAGCTTCTATCATTTCTATCAGTCCTCTACTCTTTATTCATTGCTTTTGCCTCGGGTGAAAATTAAGTCCATATTGAGTTGGACAGCGTCCGAGAGACAGGGACAATAACATTTCTCACTGGCTATATTTGACTGTCTATATTTTATTCCTACCTCCCCCATTACTGCACTATTTGTACTTTTTACTTTTGTATTATAATTATATTTATTTTTATTCATAACCGTACTTACTTTATTACACCTTACGTGTGCATTGTACGAGGAATCCTGGGACTTAATTTAATTGCCAACGACTGTAATCGCTGAGCATTTGACAATAGAGAACTTGAACTTGGCTCTGTGATGCTAAGTGCTCAACCTGGATTTTCAAATAATCTTTCAGAGAGGAATGCAGCAGACGTTTTCTGAGTGCCGTCGTTGTCAGGATGTCACGAATTCCCCTAGCTCCTAGTTGCTTTCATCTGGGTTTTTGTTCTTATGCCATGTCACTAACTCCTGTCGTTTCACATCCCGTCACTCCCTCTTGCCGTGCAGTCGCCTCGTTCCCTTCACCTGCTGGCCCCTGCCCGTCTCCTCACCTGCAGCTCATTCCCTCATTAGTCCATCAGCATATATACTAGTCTCCTTCCCTTTGTTCGTTGCTCCCTTTGTTTCCTGACCTGCCTGGTTTGAACCTGCTCGCCTTCTTTCTGGACCTCGGCGTCCCTTCCTGCCCCTCCTTCTATTCGCCTGACTGATCTCCCGTTTTGTTTTTTTTTGACCACGCCTGTTGACTTAGTAAACTGTAAACTCTCCTCGCAACGTTGTCTGTCTCCTTGTCGTGGTTTTGGGTTCAAACCTGCCGGTACCAGCGAAGGTTAGCCACAGGAGGCCCCACCGACAGCGTTTATCACTCCTGGAAAAAATAATGTGTCACTCTTAACGCAAAGTACTTCTCGGAGAGTAGAGACGAGGAAGTGTGAAAAGAGAAGCAAAACAAATCTGTACACTCGTTAATGAAAGCAGTAGATATGAGAAGTTTCTCAGTAACCACCAGTACTGAACATCTCTGATATATTTTTTGACCTGCACAGCATCCTGATTTGACCACTCAACCTAGTCACCAATCTCTTGTTTTAAACTGAGCAAAGTTTGCTCATCCCATGGGTTGGCTCAAACCACCTGCGAGGTTCAGGACTTTTATATCATTGTATCATATAATGGCGCCTATTGGGACCAAATGAGGACATAACTGGAGCTTGAAACACCCCCTAGGGGCGCACACTGAGACAAAGATTGAACTTTTGGTGCTTTTTGTCTACCGGTTAACTACGTGACCAATGCAACCTTGTCACAAATTGTCCTCCTGCTCTGCACTGCAAAAGAACGGCTCCGATTCTCCTCCTCTATAATCACCTCTCATTCATTACAATGGGTCACATTGGGGTAGCCAGCCCAAAAATGCTAATTCACATCCAATTTCATGGATCTGAAAGCACTCAAAATAGCCTGAACCCTGCCACGGCGAGGCACACGGAGGTGCAGAGCCGCGATGGGCTTTGATAAGACGATCCACGCTGCGCGGAACAGCTTGGGTTGTCAGGCATTGCTGGCTTTTAGTGTGTGTGCAGCTCGTTCGCACCCTAACATACTCCAAAGGAATATCGATCAGGGGGACCTTCAGTCCCCAAACGCGAGTTGAGCATTCCTGTCATCGTCCGATGCGCGAGGCCCACTTCTCGCAGAAGATGAATTCGGCGCCGCGTCTTGTTCAAAACGCCAACTGACACTTAAAAACATTAGGGAGACATCAGCCTCCGAGAAACTATTTCTATTAGGAGAAATACTTTCCTAGGCTAGAAATAATCAAAGCCAATCCTTTTCAATAGTTATCCAATAGCCTGGAAGACCGTAAATCAGAGAGCTCTGTAATTTCCCATTTAAGTAGAGTCCCGAAGCAGAACTAATCGCATAGAAGATATTAGAGAAACAGGAAAGAACACAAACCTATGAAGGGGCAGAAAATCACTCCCTGGAAAGGCCCCGGAGCATGCGCACGTACACACACACACGCACACGCACACACACACACACACACACGCACACACACAGAGTAAGTTGTTCGTTGTAGCCATGAAAATTCCACGAATGAAAGCTATGAAGTCATCCTTTCTCCAATAGGGAAAAACGCTAATAATGATTCATATGGTCCCAGAACTACCATTTTGAAGAATCAGTTTTAAATCATCACCATCGGAAAACCAGTTTACCATCTTATAATGCAGAGTATGTTTCTGGAGGCTCCTTAGCTGAGAAAGATATTATTAGATTGTTTTCCGAGGGTTGAATCACAGGTTTAGCATAGGCCCCTTAAGCATCCGTGCAACGTGTTGCCATCAAATTTGGGAAGACGTTAATTATCTAGCAAATGAATTTGTGAAATCATACAGGAGCTCTCCGGTGAATCATCTGCGTACTGAAAAAGTGCTTTCAATCGCGTTAATGTAATCATCTATTGTCCTGCTGGATGCGATGCTCCATTACACACCGAAGGCTGCAAAGATCACGCATTTATCATGCAGAAGCACATCCTGCTGAGCGTGTGGACGGGAGGTGTCAGTCGTGCATTATTCCTTCTCTCTGTATTTTAATTCACTCTTGATTATACCATTATGTGGCAGCCGCGTACCGGACTGCAGTTTCTCAAAAACGACTCCGAGAGCCACAGCGGGCGAGAATAGGCATTGTATTCAAGGATCGTTGTCTGTATTTTCACCCTCCCAGCAGGTTGTCAACAAGTAATCGGTCTCCATACAAATGATGTTTCAATCTCAGAGTCATTTAATTGTCGCCGGGCCGTGCGCAGTGGATGAAACGCGCAAAGTGATAACAATACGTAGCTTCAATTAAATTCACTCATGCGTGACTTGCACTTGAGGAATTACTTTCTGCTCCAGACAGAAGTGCTTAGGACTTTACAGTAGTGCTGCTGCATTTATGCAAACAGAGCATGATTGTTTTGTGAAGTCATGCAAAGATGCTGCGTCGTAGTGCTCTCTTAACCTCATATATATTTAGCTACGTTACACCAATTAGATACGGTATGACCGGACATTCCTAGACACGACCTCCACGTCCATTTCTATCTCTGCTCGTAGACCGATGGATATGTCACTTGTGCTTGTGTTTTGTTTTGTTTTGTACGAAGAAGGAACTGATTGTTTCGCTTTTATTGCTTTTGTCTTTTGTTAAACAAGTCTTGGAGAACTTCAAGACGCAGAGACGGAGTCCGGTGAGGGTCCGTGAGGGTCAAGGAGTGGTCTTGCTGTGCGGCCCGCCACCCCACTCTGGAGGTAAGACGGCCTATTCTAAGCTCCTCTTTGTGTGAAAAATTCATTTCAACCTTTTTTGTTTTATTGACACAAGATGAACAAAACATTTGTAATAAACCCCGTCACTGGCCAGGGGGACTTTATGTAACATGAGTAATTAAATCTATGCATGTAATTGAAGTCCTTGGCGGTGAATTAGCCAATATCCCCCTGCTGAACGTGAACAGCGACATAGAAAAGAACACGTAAGCAGTAGATATACATGTCAGAAATACGTCCGTTGGTTGATGAGCACGTGGATATGAAAGCTGCGATCTGATTGGTCAAATGTAATGAGCGCTGTGAATACAGGTGCGGAAATTGCCGAAGAGAGGTGGCCTTCCTCATCGAACTTACGCCATAGCTTAATTTGTACAGCAAATATCACTGAGCACCGAGTCACCGGTGGAGGAAGAGCAGGACTTCTGTCGAAGCAAGTCTTAAGTGCTCTTAGACAGAAATGTAAACACATTCTGCTCTTACCTCATCTAACCCATGTTTACCTTGACAAAGTGGAACTCGCGCTCACCCCTCTCCCCGTCAGATATCCCTGCTACTTGTTTATGTTGTTGAGGTCAGTGAATTGAGTCATTTTCTACTTTGGGACGCTCTGACCTGCCAGCCTGATTTTCAACAGGGGCATGAAACAGGCTTTGGCGTGCAGACTGGAGAGCCTGTCTCTGGCTGGGGCCCTGCCAGGCTGAGTAATGGAGCTTCTCTGTGAAGGTGTTTTGTTTGCTTTCGCATCAACTTTCACATCCCTGGCGTTATCAATGGGAGTTAGCTTCCAGCGCTATTAACTCCCACGTAGGGGTCTGGAGACAGGCTATTCGCTCACCCAGGACGCTAAAGGGCTAAATGTAATTCCCACCTTTGGAATTGAATGGATTTATGTGAATGTGTATATGCATACCAAACCGACGTTTTTTCAAACCGCTATTGTTTCTCTGTGACGGGATGTTTGGATTTAAAAAAGCTCAGCAGGTTGAGGTTGACGGCAGTTTGCTTTGTGATTATTTTGACGTTTTAACGTCAGGTGTATTATGTAGCGTTTTGACGTAGGGATTCGGCTCTGACCAACGTACCTTCGATGGTATCAAAACATTATCACTTCGAGCCACTTTTGGCTTTATAATCTGTGGCTGTTCTCTTCTCTTGTGGATATCAAAACCTTGTAACTTTGTGGGGAAAAACTGGAGTTGTCTGAAGGTGAACACCTTCAAACAATAACAACAATTTGTGTTTTTTTGTGTTACAAGGAGGCATCTCACCTTGTGTAGACAAAAAAATGCTTACAATTGGCAGCTTCCTGGTTTGATGACATTAGGTTTTTTTTAAAGTTCCATCCCCTGGTGCAAAGTGTCCAAATGCCAACATACACTCTAGCCAGTCCAAATGAAATAACAGTACTGTCACAGGAGCAGTGCCGTGCTGTGCTGTGGTAGCAGGCTCTTGCCAGTAGTGTCCCCAATGCAAACTTCTGTCCAGTTTCTTTCTAAATACGTGATGCACTGTCCGCTGGGAGGGAAACGCTGCACACACCAGGCTAATTTTGGAATTTTCAGTTAGTAGAGCAGAGGTGTGACCAAGTCAAGTCTTGAGGCACACATCTCAAGTCAAGCCCTGAATGTAAATGTGGAATACCAAGTCAAGTTGCAACAAATCAATAGTTCAGACTGTCTCAGTACTAACATGGTATCTTAAATAAAACAAAATATCTAGAATTTTTTAGTGTCATGAAGTCATACTATAAGAAAAGCCCAAATATTATTTGCTGCTTTCCAGTTAAACTACCTGTAACCTCGGTTAACGTTAGCTACCACATAGCGTGATGTCATGTAGTGTGATGTCATGTAATGTTACTATGGGCATGGGATGAGCTCTTATGTTATCTAGCTATCTACCTATCCTAGCGCTTGCGGAGGAATAAAATATTCTTCCTAGGTTCTTTACCAATATTCAATAAATTATACAATAGTCCACTCTTCCATCTGCGAGAGTTTATTCATGCAGCATTGGGGAGAAGTACAGATAGCAGTTCTCCAAAGATGAATACAGGGAGCAAGCCTATATACAGAACAACAAACAGGTTACACGAGAGAGGAATTGGGAGTCGCGTCCTGGGAACATAACGGCTAGGACCCCAGGCTGCTAGATAAGTAGGAAGGTCAGTTTAAGCTGGTTTGATTACGATGAATACAATTCCCATGAGCCTCTTAGCTTTCTACAATTCCCATGAGTAGATCCCTTCCAGGCGTTTTTCAAGTGTGGAATGTGGTGGAAAGCATGCCTGACATGCTGGTACTGCAGTATTTGCATGGTGCAGAGCGCTTGCCATTTTGCGACTTTGAAGTGAATGGGGACGGCGCAGTGCATTGCTGCAGCCATCCGGGTGGTGTTGGTCCTTTTTTCTATATTGTTCAGCCCTACATTTCCCCACGCCTTACTACAATGACCCACGTGATCAAATGCGCACGTTAGATAATCCAGCAAGTATAATTTTATTTACTAGGTGTTTTCAAGTTAAATCTAATGTGTTATAGCTGCACCCTGCTCACGATCTCGAAATGTGTAACGAACATGATGATATGAATGAATCAAAATATGTGTGTCTTCTTTGAAGTCTTTTTTTATTTTTTATTTAATTAATTTTTTTATTATTTGGATTTTGGGCAGGGAGTGAAAAAGGGGCACCTTTTACTACCCACATGAAGAATATATGTAAAAATCATATATGTTATAAAATGTATAATATTTGTGTATGTTTTGTATATGTTTTCTTGCATGATTATGGCTCTTTTCATACACAAACATACACACAAACAAGAGTGAAACAGCAGGAACAGTGTCATCTTCACTTTGCAAAACCTTGTGGATTTGACTCTTTCCTTGTATGGATAGTTTTACTGTAACACATTTATTCACATTTAATGCCTCAATTTTGTTAAGGTGCAGAGTTGGTCTTACACATTATGAGCTAACTGGCCAGGAATGTATCCCTGTTCAAAGCGAGAAAAGTAGTTGATTTGCTCTTTTGTGTTCAAACACAGTTCCTTCATGTTTTGTCAATTTTTCAACATTAGAAAATGGAGCCAGAAACGAAAAAAAACAAAAAAAAACATTCACACTAGACAACAAAGTAGTTTAAAGTCTTTAACTCCTTAATCTCCTCCACATTAATTGGTCCACATTGGCACACACTTGCCACAGCCATGTGTTCTGTTACTGGTAGCTTCAAACGGTGTCCCAATACAGACTGTCCCAGAAAAAGATGCTTGTTTACTTTTCCAACTAGAAAGAGCTTTTTATAATACCAGCCTACCTCTACTCCCACAAGGTGAGTGTGTGGGGCTCGGTGGTACCAGGTCAAATTTGCTGGCAAAGATCCTAACCGGGTCCCGTGCCTGACGCAGAGCCACTGTCAGCCAGGGTAGAAAATTGTAACAAAGCCACTTTGCTGGGTAATTATCTTTTTGAATGCCGTTCCAAATGCATTTGTCATGTCAATTTATTTCTTCTGTGATTTTGATTTCTCTGTGTTAATGCATTGCAGAGAGATATATTATAATCACTGCACAGCTTCTTCTTCTAGATACGTTGCTCATATGTTGTTTTGATATTACCATTGTAATGTTAATATTACTATTATTATATCTCGGGGTTTGTCGATTTTTAAGTGGTAAACACTTCACTTGAGCAAACTCAACATACCGGCTTTGTTCCCGTGAATCCCTACACCTACCTGTAAACCCTTGCCAGTGACATTTTGAATTTTGCCCAGCAAGGAGAGACAAACATCAAAATCAGAAAAATGGCTGTGCAAGCAAGTGTGACAACTCAAAACCCCAAACTCAGGTCAGGACAGGATAAAGCCTGAAGACACAAAGGAAGGTGGTCGTAAACAAAAACAGGCATTTGTAGGGGACAAGCGCAGCGTGGTGCAGTAAATAGTATATTTGTCCTGGTGACTTTGGTGCAAGGTCATATAGACAACTAACAGAGTAGGAAAGCACATACAGGTACATGTGGTATAGGGACAACAGGACCTGATATTCACTGGAGAGTCCCAGTACAAGATCAACACTCATCAATCATCATACATCATACATCAATACATGTACAGTATTCATTCAGCATTCTACCACTATGTGCATGTATGCAGCGTGACATCCAGCTGTGGACCAAAACACACGTTTAGCTTGAATGAGCTTTCCTAATCATATTTTTAGAGTACAGCCGCGTGGCCGGGAGAGGTTTCCTCTATCATCAGTAACCTCAGAAGTTTATGACTTAACAACAAGAATTATTCAGGAACGCCGCACGCGCGGCGGCCGACAGGCCCGTGATGATCTCGACTTGCTTGGCGAACGCGGCTCAGAAAGCATTTGAAACTTTTGAAGAGAACGAACCGTATCGGACCA
>OMKK01056726.1:0-11067 GCA_900302305.1 Polymixia japonica | reverse complement strand
GATGACGTGTTGAGTCTCACCACAAATCCAGGACGACAGAAACAGGTGTAGCCATAGCCTGGATCGTTCTGGATGCATATCCCCTGGTTGCAGGGCTGTGGAAGGCACTCATTAATGTCATCCTCACAGTGAAGGCCTGTCCAACCTGCCAGGAACAAAAACCCACAGAGTGCCGTGGTGAGGCCCAGGCTCTCCCACTTCCACCCTCTGAAGTGAATATCAATCAGATTCTCCTACATTGATTTGCTTCTCTTTGGGTTCACAGACGTACACAGACAAGAAAAGGCTTTCACTAAAGAGTAAGATGCCACATAAATTTTAATGAGGCAAGGCAGTATCGTCTTTTTTTTTTTTTTTATCACTGTCTTTTTTAGTACTGTATGTCTGCAAATTTCTCCCTGGAGAAAAATGGAGGACTTTCGAATGGCTTTGAGGCGCAGCAGCTATGTAGACATTATGGTAACCGCGCGCCACTATATGTGGCCTCCTCAATCCGATAAGAGCGCACTGTACTTGTACGTGTGAACGTGCTGCGCGACATGTGGCGTCTTCGGCAAACCTACATTTTCTACCACAGCCTGAGCACTAAAAGAATACGCATTTCTTTCATTTGAACACGTCTCTCACCAAGTAACGTCTTGCCATGCACGGTATGTGCTAATGATTCTGCGTTGTATCGGGCGCACCGGCTGTCCTACGGCACTCCCTGCAAATTGTCATTTGCCTTTGCTGTCTCGCTTCGACGCACTCTGACGGAGAGCGCAGGTTTCTCCTTCTGTCACTCACCTGGCCTACAGTGGCAGGCGTAGCTGCTAATAAGATCTTCGCAAATGGCGCCGTGGAGGCAGGGGGTTGAGCAGCATTCGTTAACATCCACTTCACAGAAGTCTCCCATGAAACCTGGCGGGCAGCTACGTCAAAGCTTAATGGTTAAAAACTTTTCTCTACAAACAGAATCTTCACGTACACACACGCACACGTACACGCACACGCACACACACACACACACACGCAGGCCTAGGATAAAGTGACCACCGTGAGCAAGGGCTGCGTTAAGGCAGCAAGCAGTCCAGTAAATCAATAGATAATGCAGGAGGCAGCAGCAGTGCATCTGGAGTCGTGGTACACCAGGACACATTAAATGATGACACTGAGCATACAACAGCAGTGTGCGCGCTAAAGGTAAGACAATGTAATTAACTGCGAGACACCCAGGGACCCGCTGTGTCAAATCTGCACACCATTAGTACAGACACCTTGTATTCAGATATACTTCATCACTCACAGGAGAGCGTGTAAGCAATTAAAAAGTGATGGTTCACTTGCAACCAACCTGGAGCATCGCTAGTTGAGTTAAGAGATATATACAATATTCCTTATGGCAAAGTTGGGTGATAGACAGCAAACCGAGCGTAATTTATCTTCAATCGGAGACCAACGGTAAATTCTGACACCAACACTGACAACAACAGCTGAAAGTGCCACGTCATTTTTGTCGTCATTTGCCACAATTTGTCATACCAAATGTCAAACCTGTAACAATTCAGTTACAGCAAACTTCATGAAACTTCACTTATTTTTAACATTATTCCAAAATATTTTTTGGAGATTTTAACTGCCACCCAACTACTTTTGGTGTTGGGTGGTCCACAATATGTCCTGTCCATTTAACAATTTTACCATGATAATATCCATGAAAACTTTTTTACTCATAATTTGAACACAATATAAGGCTTTCAAAAGTGGATAGATACAAATCGCCTATTTTCGTCTAAACCAGTTAATATACTTGGTAGTATATCATAGTAGACAAACTCACCTGCATGTAAAATTTGATCCTTCACCATCAAGGCAAGTAGCTCCATTGAAACACAGGGAGACATTTGAAGAGCTCTCTTTGCAGATGTCTATGTCAATCTCACAGTTTTTCCCGGTGTACCCATCGAGACAAAAGCATGCATATTTATCGATGAGATCCACGCAGGACCCTCCATTCAAACAGGGACCAGAAGCACACTCCTGTACATGAAAAGATAACAAAAAAAAAATCAGTTGCTGCACCAAAAATACTGAAACTTGCAAAGACCCTGACTAAGCCTTTTGATGAAAAAAAGGAAAATATGTTTGACTTTGACATCTGAAATCCATATTGTATTGTATAGAAAATAGTGATTTACTGTTGTATGAGGAAGAAAAGATAGTGTAAACTCTAGATTAGAGTGAATCACTACTGATTATAAAGTAGACAATCCGATTATTCATTCCACTGAATTCTCCAGGAGATCTTCTAAGCAACTGAATGTTTTATCTCTAGAGTCCAGAAGAAGCTGTGCTGTTGTGTTGAATCAATTAGGCATTAGGCTAAGCAATTTCTTTTTAATCAGGTATTTGTACAATGCTTACATGATCCTGGTAGTTCAATTGACTTATCTTGTAGAAAAATCAATACTATTTGTGATACCAAAGGCCACACAGAGATAACGCAATTCAATTGACTATGTCCAGGAAGATTTTACTGTGCATTCAACTCTATAGAGCTCAACTTACATTCATGTTGGTTTCACATCTGCTGTCAGTCCATCCCGATTCACAATGACAGGTGAAACCACCTATCCCATCTCTACACCTGAGGCCAAAACAGATGTCAGATTTAATTTGGGGAACTCAAAGTTCATAATTAATGTTAAAAGCCAGTTTATTCATAATTCTTAGGTCCTACTGTTGTCTATGATTTATCCTTAAATGGTAAATATCATTTGAATTAACCCGTATTTCACGTTCAGAGGAATTTAATAACTGTAAGACTGACAGAACTTGTAAGTGCATCAAATTAGCTTCTTAAAAGATGTCTCTACTGTCTGCGCTGGTGTGGAGCTTCATTAAAAATAATTCTTTGCCATTTCTAGCAATTTCCATTTTTAATGATAATGAAACTGTCTGTACCTCCCATGAAGACACGGCGTTGACATGCATTCATCAATGTTGGTCTCACAGTTGAATCCCTTGAAGCCATTAGGACATAAGCAGTAATATTGATCCGGAGCATCAATACACCTCCCGTTATTTTGGCATGGGTTCGAACCACACTCATCAATGTTATGTTCACACCATGTCCCTGGGAATGAATACATACTTTATTCAGTATTATGCAGTATATTTGACGATTGGATACCTAGTGTTGCCTTTTAGGCGCTAAGGCACTCAACTTTTGGGCTTTTAGAGGCACACAAATAAAAAACAGTTCACATTATAGGGTGATTGGTTGGGAGTTGTCACGGGTATAGACGGCAGACTTAAGAGCTGAGTTATGTGCCAGTTTCAAGCCTGGACTCAATTTTACCCCTTTTTCCAACCCCCAAAATCAATGCACAGCTGCTCTATGTAACTAAAGCAAACAACCTTGCTAGCAGACGAGGCCATGGCAGTGTGCTTCACTTTTTTTTTTTGTTTCTATCATCACACCCTTATTTCGGGTAAGGTCTGTGGGACAGAAGAGGTCTTAAACCTCTTCTGAACCTCAATAAACCTCAATCTGTAGTTCATATTTGAGGTGTGATTTTTATGGCCCTTCCAATGGCCTTGAGTTGACTCAGTGAAGCACAGCATTGAACTTATTGAAAAGTGCGTCACGTAAGCATGTCCTATGACCTGGTAAGGTCATAGATCAACCGTACCGAGGGGACTACTAGCACCTGCACCTTTGGTAAGAAACCTTTAAGATAACTCAAAGAATAACTGAACATTAGTCAACTCTATTCATAGCTTGACTGTTATTTATTATTTATGCCAACTTCAGAGAAATAGCAACAGAATAACAAAAAAAGGGAAATTACCAGACAACTGAAACTGTCTAAATCATTCCAGTTTCTGCAGAAAAAACTAAAGGCCAGTTAGCAAACAGGCCAAAGGCCAATTAGCGTATTCATTTTTAAAAAAAATTTCTGTGATCAAAAAGTGACTAATATTGCCCACAGGTTGAAACACAAAATACAAAATGCCTAATTCTACATGTAGATATCCTTGTTATGTTGTGCTTCACTAGAAATATAGCTGATGAGCAAATGACTCAGGCCCTTAAAATAATGTCCAAGCCTTTCATGAATCAAGATGAAAAAATTATGAACGAGCCATTTTCATTCATTTGGTTCATATTTCATCTCAAGGCTGGGACAGATGTAAACAAACAAAGTGACACGGAGAGCAATAATTTATTTAGTGTTTTCCCTCATCTCTTGAAACAGAATACATAACCTGTCTTTAGCGTTTGCAAATAAACCAATAATGTTCTCTAATTACAGAAAGTAAAATTATTTCGTCCTTAAATGAAACTGATGCCTCGTTTTAATTATGGCAACATTCAAAGACCGATCTTGTGAGAAATCTTAAGTGAATACCTGCAAATTAACAATAATTCGAATAATGATTTCAGTAATACTGGAATTGGTTTTGAGGATTAAAAGTTTGTGTAACAGCAGCATGAGTCTCTTGCTTGATTTCGGAGATAGCTGTAATCAAATTCTAGTGTAAAACGCATTAAATGGATCAAGAATAGACTAAAACATCTCAGAGCTCAAGCTTTCAATGGAAAATGGACTATGGACAAGACGGAGGTGTGATGAGAGACATGCCAACAAAAAGGAAAGCAATAGTATCGGCCTTTAAAAGGGAAATCTGTCTAGTTGACTTGTTGCTTGTGTTTAACCACACGTCTGCAGAGGTGAAGTGTAGAGGGGCTTCGCTGGGGTAAAGGTTGGTTCTAATCTGTGTGGGTTTGACTCTGCCTTTTGCAACCGCTATCTGTTAGCAAGAAAGGATGAACTACAAAGCATTTAGCTACTCTAATACCATATGCCATGGAAAGGATAGAGATGGAGATAAAAACCTGAACTCCAAAGAACTACCGCTCAGCACAAGTCACAAGCACTTAAAAACAAAGGCCGACTGATTGTATTGATACTTCAGGCGAAAAATCAATCCCTTCTATCACAGATCACAGAGTCCCACTGATGCTTATACAGTATATAGTTAATGTGCCTGCTCTACGTCAGAGCAAAGAGGCCATTGTCTTGACTGGCTCGATCTAACGGTTAATGAGGTCAATGCCAAATGCGCGTACACAAACGGTGACCGTTCTGCCATTCACACCAGCCTGTTCAGTGTCCGCCGTTATAATCATCAGTTCACGGACACCAACAGTGACACCGACACCAAAAGCATTGAAAGAACTTTAATGTATCAAAGCCATACCAGCGGACAGCATAGCGAAAAAAAGAGTACGGCTAACCATCCAACAATGTGCTGACTGGAGAGTCTTCAACAATGTGCTGATTTCACTCTACTATCACTCAAGGGAACAGGCTCCTAAATGATGGGTGAAGAAGGGGAAACAGAAGGTGACAAATAGTGTGCTTAAACCATGATTTATACAAACAAGAATATCCATTAATCATGTCACAGTAATGACTTCTGGGCTCTGTAGAGAATGAAGCTCCTATATACAGTTAAATAATACCATTATTGGTATTGCAGGGGCCTCCTAAATACACTGCCCAAAATACAGTAATGGCAAGAAACAGGGACTGCAGTTAAAAACTAGCTAGCTACCAAAAACTGGTATACGATGTAAGAGACGTATTGTTATACTGTACTGTGTAATATCTGGATCTGAGTATACCGATATGACGCATGTAGGGCGACATTCAATTCATAACGTTTAAAGCATATTTACGTTATCAGTTCATATTCATAACTCAAGACTT
Organism: Polymixia japonica; assembly: GCA_900302305.1. Taxonomy (NCBI): domain Eukaryota; kingdom Metazoa; phylum Chordata; class Actinopteri; order Polymixiiformes; family Polymixiidae; genus Polymixia; species Polymixia japonica. The sequence continues at coordinate 5,308 of OMKK01056726.1, read as the reverse complement.
TTACTGAGCAAGTTATGCATCTTTTTTATTTATCTTTTTGTTTATTAATTTTATTAATTAATTCTTTATTCATACAGGGATAAACCAACCGAGACCCAGGTCTCTTTTACAGTGGTGCCCTGTTAACATGGCAAAATGAAAAACAGTAACAAACAACAATAGAGTGGATTACATTCAGATTAAAACCAAAAAGAAAAAAGAAAAAAAAAGAATACGACCAGCAACAATTAATGTGAGAGCTATACCAGGCAGGAGCATATGCTCTCCTCCACAATCTGACCAGACCTTTAAATCTTGACATCTGACCTGCTAAAACCTGAACATCACTGCGAAATAGGAAAACCTGTTTCTTTAATCCTAATCTCAGTCCTCTAAATGGTTCTTATAGACTATGGTAAAATTCGGAAAAAAGGTAAACTGTCAGAGATACAGTAAGTGAAAATTAAACGATAATCTAGTTTCTTTCCTCAATTACCTCCCGCAGATGAAACGGCAAAAAAATGAAATCCATTCATGAAAGAAAGTGTAATAATCAGAGCTCTTAGGCATTCGGGGAAAAAAGCACCTCATTTATTAATTAAACCTACTGTATCCAGACACTGAACTGAGAGGTAGGTTAAGAAGTATCGTAATAAATCTCATTGAGATAGCGCTGTACGTAACGCGCATAACTGGCTCGGTAAACTACAACTCCTGAGAAACTTTGGTATAGGGTGGAGTTGGGGTGGGGACGGGATGAGGTGTCATTATAGCTTAATCACACGAATGAAAGTAACTGGATACAGCACAAGACCAATTTATTAGTAAGCTTCAGCATAAAGGGTCAAAATGAGTTTTGGCATCCCATATGCTAAGAACCCTGGCTTCCCTGATCGATGGAGCAAGTGATATGCGAATATATTTGATAACAGCGTCAAAGTGACAAAACAAGTTACGGTATCCGGGCGACAGAACGGGTAACGCATCATAGCAGCAAAATAGGATAACATATCTCGAATCAATTTCAATCAACTCGCAAAATCACTATGAGGATGAATCACCCCGAGGTAGCTAATTCGCCAGGAGGCCCCGCAGAATATCGAGACGCCGTTACACGTCTCTCTCCATCCACCTGCCGTCGACTTGAAAAGTTGTATTGCCGTTACATGTTACTAGAGCAAATATTTTGTATGAGTTCTAGTTGGTTTGAGCCAATCCAAAATATATCCTCTGGCCGTACTCTCTTGGGGAACCCTGTTTCCTCAGATGAGCTTAGAGCAACGGAAAAAGTAATGACTTGTACTATGCTGTGCGAAGGCCTAATAATAAAAGCTGCTTCTGTGGGAATTGGGCCATGCGTGTCAGGTTGCGCTCTCCAGAGTAGCAATACCTCTGAGATTTCCCTTTTTTCAACTGGGGAAGGATAAATTGATGATACAGTGTGGAAGACAAATGAAATTAATCTTCCCGGTACCTGACAGGAATCGGGTTTGGATTGTGTGATCGCGCGCATACGCGCGCGTGCGCACGTGCACGCGCGCACGCACACACTCGCGCACAATAAAAAGCTCAATATCTGTCTGTGTGGAAAATAAGACAAATGGATTGAAGTAACACAACAATAGTGCGCTGAGACTAAAGAGCCCGGTGAAATAAAGGCAACTAAGAGACATTGAACAGTTTTCATCAGATAAAACAGGTGACATGGATTTATCTCATTAGCTTTCCTGAAAAGCAAATAGACTGTATCTTGCAGAGGCCGGCTAATTAAAAGCAGCTATTGTAAAACAGCTTCTATTCTAAGCCGGATCTGTGTGAACTTGCCTCCATAGCATGAGGCCACAGTCGTCATGATAAGCTTTAGACTCTCATATTGATCTTTATGTCACCTAAGGGCAGAGCATCTACCTGAGTATCCAGGGCGACAGACACACTCGAAGCCCCCGGGCTTGTTGATACAGATGCCCTCATGTAAGCAAGGTGAAACTTCACACTCATTCACATCCAGGTCACACAGTGTTCCGAAGTATCCAGGGGGACAAATGCAACCAAACCTAAGGAAGAAGTGGTTATACTCCATCATCAAGAACAAAATCTGGCAAAATACAGTAGACAAAGTAAATGACCACTTTTATTTGTTTATCTTAAAACTAACCGCAAGAAAATACTTTTTAGTTTGTAACTTAATCACTGTGTTATCATGATCATTTAAGGCCCAATATGCATTCTAAATGCAAAAAAGGTGTAGTCCCACCAACAAAGAACCAAGCTATGGGTTTGGAGATTTGAATGACAGCTCGTCATGCAAAAACTAACAGTAATGTGACTAAATATGAGTTAATTTTATTGCATCGTGTTGCCAAATGGCTATAATTACTTTCTATTTGTGTCCCTCCATTAACTTAATTTAACTTCTGTTTGCACTTAATTCAAATTCCTCTTTCCAGCTGTTTGTGAGTCTAATGTTCCCTGGCAACCAACTTCTGAGGAGGTGGCCGTGGGATTGTTTTGGGGATTTTTTGGGATTGACGTGTGTTAATAACATACATGATATGAGATACTCCTGAAATAAAATAAAATAAATTCACTTTTTCATCACTAAAAAAGTTACATCACATCAAATTTCAGTATTATGCTTAAATGTACTGTATGTGCGCTATATTCTAAAATCAAACTACAGTACCTCATTGATGAAATTCCAAAGACTAGACTTGTCAGAGACAATGGTGTCAAAACATTTAACAGCTTATAAAAAGTCCTATTTAACAGGAGGAAAACATATCTTTGTGTTTAGATAAACATATAGCTTCTTCCATCGGTGCCAATCCTTGAATGTTATAAACTGTCAAGATTTTCACTTTACTAACTGTATACATAAGCAGTTCCTGCTCTAAAGGGTTTTAATATAAAAGGTTAATTTATGTATTTGTACACAGTACAATATACATGTGGTTTGAGGTGGGCTGATTTGGGAAAGATGCAAAAAGTCAATTTTTCATTTACAAGTCCAACTTGGTCTTAACACTAATTCCCACTTGTCAACTATGTTACAGATGGCCGACATCAGGTTTGATTTATATCCAGTCAACTTGTCTGCTTGTGCTTTCACGTCACGGTTAACACATTGCCAAACACATGCATTCTTGAATCTTAATGCAAGGAAAAGGCATTCAATGTGCTAATGCACATAATCTAATTAACTGAATTATGAATTTACGCAATGATAACAGCAATGTCCTGCCTCCACGATGACAAGTCATGTGATTGATATTTCTTTATCTTGCGCTGTCACACCGACACCCACTAACTGTTTCAAGATTTCACTACTTGTCTGCTTGTGAGCCTTTCCTCGAGAGGTGCACAGGAACCATCCAGATTGTGTCTAAACTAGGTTTGTTAGCACTCACGAACCTGTCTATGATGGGGAAAGTGTTTTTCAGCCACGCGGATGGAAGATCTACTGTGTGGCTCTCACTGCACACCGCAGTACCAGTCATACTGACCGAAGCAAAAGGATGGGTGTGTATAAGCTAGCAAGGACTCTCCGAGTATACCATAGATCACCTTAGCGCAGAAAGACTAGAGCTTGTTACATCAGGGAGACGGAGGCCGGCTGTGTGTAGCGCTGGTCGTAGAGAGGGGGATTAAAACACACCTGATGTGAACTCAGGTGTGTTTGAACTCAGGACTGTACAGTCAGGGGAGCGCTCTGAGCAGGGCCAGGTCACACGGGAGCAAAATCATGACGGGAGACAAACTGGAGACAAACCATTTAGGACTTAAATTGGCCCTGGGACTTCTTCTACCCATCTGTCCGACTAAGCCGGGAAGCCCCGGGGCTCCCATTAAGCACAGAAGAGAGAAGCTCCAGCGGAGTAAAGCCCAATCTAGATACATGATGCGTTCCTGCTGAATTTGCTCTCTGTCTTTAGTATAGCAGCTTATATGTGTCAAGGATGAAGGCAGGCTTGTTATAACTGTACCGCTTTACAGAAGAACACCACAACCTCGTGGGGGTTTATTTTGAAAACGTGTTTGTTCCTGCTCCTTTCAAAACAAACACCTCCGAAATTATGTTTGCCCGTCCTTCATTTACATATTCAATTTACAAAGGTAATAAATGAAGGTGGGGCGCAAGGTCAAATCCACAAAAAATTTTTATTCGCACTAACCTGTTTATAAAGTCTTGACAAATGCCAGCATTATGGCAAGGGCTTGAGGCACACTCATTGATGTCTTCCTCACAGTGAAGACCTGAAAATCCCGTCTTACAGTCACAGCTGAAAAAAAGAAAAATCATTAATATTGATATTTTGTCTCACATGCAAAATTGAAAATCTATTTGTTCCCTACTGGCACATGTGCAGAGACAAAAAAAAAAAAAAAGATCAATAGGATTTTAATGATATTAATTACACATCACATTTAGATTGATTGCACACAGTAAAGGCCTTCATTGTTTAACTAAACCTCAAGCTGTAAGGAAAGTGTGTCATGTTTAATAAGAACAATTAAGCTATCTTTTTTAAATTGGAGATTGGCATTCATTTGACCACAATTCCACACAAAACGGTGCATTATTAATTCCTCAGTGGATTGCTGCGTTAAGGTATTTAAAGAAAGGGCATGCGTTGAGAATACGTTTGTTTGGCTAAACATATTAGCTATATACGCCATATTTTATTGTGACATAATTCTACCCAAATATCATCTCATCTCATAGGGACAAATAAGATATGGGAAGTATATGAATCATCATAAATAAATATAGGCTATATGAAGATGACTCATGGTTAGCTAATTGTTACGTTTAGAAAACTGAAAGAATTTAGGTAATTAGTGAACTAGTAAAGATTTGCTGAAGCTTAGAATCCATGACCGAAACCCTGGCGTTTTTATTGTCTCTTATGAATGAAAAGGTGATTATGGATAACGGTCTTTACCTGTAACTGTTGACCTGGTCCAGACACTGGCCCTGGTTTTGGCACGGACTCGAGCTACACTCGTTGGTGTCAATTTCACACCGAGTTCCCCCAAATCCTGAAAGATAGATGAGATGGTCATGGATCAGCAAGCCCCGCTACATCCTGAAAACGTCAGGACCGATGATAACAAAGGCCCTAGTGAATGCCATTTTAATGGAACTAGTAGCCCCTGTAGCATATCTCATCTTCCAGCGCTCAGCACTCTGTTTCCCCTTTGAGAGTGTGTAAGTCTAATAATACTTCAGTGCCACAGACAGATTGGTCTGAGGGCTAGTGGTTTGGGGTTTGGGAGGTGTGTGTCTGTGCATGCGTGTGTGTGTATGTGTGAATGGGGGGGGAGGGGA
>OMKK01056725.1:0-11749 GCA_900302305.1 Polymixia japonica | reverse complement strand
GGCGTTGACATGTAATGCAAACAGTTTTCATTTCCCCGGGAACACAACGACCTCTCCTGAGAACATATTCCTCCAAAAAGCAATAAATCAATTTCCGACACAGCTTGACATTTCTCCACAATATTTACTGTTCAAATTGAACATGGTCCTTAACATTTAAAACTAATTTCACATCAGTAATTAATCTATTGCTAGTGATGTGCCAGTCACTCAGGGTGAGCAGAGAACTGAATTCAGATTTAATGCAAGTATTGACATGAAGCAGCGGAACAGTCCACTGCTCATGTGCACTTTCATGGCATCAGAGGACAGGGAATGATTTTTTCCCCCCAGAATGTTGTAGTGCTCGTGACCTGAAACCAGTGGGCCTCGGGCTGAGTTCTGCATATAGTTCTTGGAACTAATTTTTGGTGCAGCTCAGGAGGTGCTACAAAACCTGACTTCCGGGAACCTCGATCGTGACGGGTCAAACAAATATGTTGTCACGTCCGTAAACAAACGTACCTTCATCTAGCCGGTTGAATCATTCTGAAGTATTTCATCTCCTTTTTTTAAACTCTTCTCATGTCTGGCTGCATATCATTGCACATCTCATATTCACGTAAGTGAAAAATAATGAAGAACAAGATTATGACTACAACATTTTCCTTGTTTGCCGCTTGGTTATTTACAGCGCACAGCGTTGCATGCAAACTGACTTAAGGATCGTAACTGTCACTTTTTTCCCGAAGCTTTTTCCAACCTAAGTGGAGTACAGTGGAAAAACAAACAAGAACCCATCTCAGAACTTCCAGAGGTTCCGAAAGGCTCCTTTTACGGAAAGTTCCTGAACTTTTTTTGGCAGTGGAAAAGCAGCATTTGTCTGCTCAAGTCAGAAGTATATCGGTAGAATTCGTTATTGATTCAGTGTGAATTAGGGAAGTATAGTGTCGCCTAATTGAGCGTGGTATCTGTCCCCAGAACAGGAATGTGGCTTGCATTGAGTGACCTCCTGTGAAGGTTGGTTGTTCCCACGATGCTTAAGCCCGTCTGAAACAAAAGCATTTCACACCACATTACCTCCCAATGTTTTTGTTTTTCACACACCGAGCTTGCCGAGCTCATCTCTTCCGGTTGGATGTTTTTTCCCATCTCTCCTAGGTTAGTTTGTTAACTGCAATGGATCAGAGAGTAGGAAATTGAATTAGAATTCATCTAATTTTCATTCGCTTTTCTTTGGCGTCTCTCGGTTTAGAGAACGCTTTTGGTGCGTTAGTGTAATTTAAATGTCTTTTGCGTTGGAAGGAAGCTTTTGCAACCTTAGATTTGGTGTTTTCTTTCTTTGTCGTGATTGACAGAATCCCCGGATGCTGAAGCGGCCATGGACCTGGGAGCGTCTGAGGTGATGGAGTCCGAAGTTCTGTACGACTGCGTGATCTGTGGCCAGAGCGGCCCCTCCACCGAGGACAGACCCACCGGGCTGGTGGTTCTCCTCCAGGCATCCTCAGGTACCGCGTTAAACCCCCCCCCGACAAACCTCAGGCTCAAATAAATGAATGGCCTACACAGGACCACTTTGTTTCACCAGTGTCTTGATTTGTAGTTCAATTTTAAACAACCGGCAAATGAAATTGCAGGACGGGGTGGGGGGTAGGGTGTTAAATTAACAGGAGGTGTATTTTGCAGACATGAGAATCTACTCCCCTATCACCAACCTTGCCTATTAAACCAAAACAGTTATTCATGGCAGCTTAGATCCACCATATTGGAAATCTCATTTTAATAGGCAGGTTAGCTGTTGTTGTAATTGGCTCATTTATCATTCATGTTGATCCCTGCTCACTTGTACATACGGCTTGCTGGTGTTAAGAGGTAATTTCTATGCCATCTTTGTGGACAGAGGAGGATCATTCACTGTCATGAAAATAAACGGCATGTTTGATTAGTAATTAGTCAAGTCATAACGTGGTTTTGGAACACTCCACCCTCAAGGTCAAAGGGACATCGTATATGATATACCACATGCTTCTATCATAGAACAGCCAGCAGACATGGATGTAAACATCATGTGTTAAGTATTTTGGGCGGTCCACAACAGCACACAGTTTCTGGTCACTAAAAGGGTGAATGTAATTATCATCATTTAAAGCAGGACATTTTTTCCCAGTTCGATTTCAATGTCACAATTACTGAGATTATGTGCGTAGGAAATTAGCTGTCATTGACTGCGTGATTTATCAGTCATTACTTTGCGTTGGGCTGTGAACGGGCGAAACATCTGCCATTAGCCGCCAGCAGTTATTAACTTAACATACGTTCTCTCACAACGATGTTGTTTTATGTAGATACATAACCATAAAGAAATGATGTGTTTGAAATACATGTATATATTTACACTGAGGTACAGCGGGCTGACTGCGAGGTATTTATGCTGACTGTCTTTCAGTGCTGGGGCACCGTTGCAAAAGCGAAGAGGCCAAGAAGCTGCCGACTAGCGACGAGGAGCACATCTACCCAGCGGACACTTGCGGGGCGGCTCACGACGTCAGGCTCACCCTCATGCAACGCTTCTTCAAAGATGTAGGTGTCTGACTCAGTGAAAACACAGCCAGCAGGGGAAGGGAGGAACAATGGCAGGTCACCGAAAGCACCTAGCACCTTTTAGTGTAAAACAACAGCTTCGCAAACCTGAAAAATCAAGTCAAGTTTTCATCAATTAAATTAAGAATTTTCAATTAACAATGCAAAGCAGAGGTGTTCTAAATTCACTGCAAAAAATATTGTAAATTGAATTTTACTTCAAAATCATCAATTTGATGTACCACATGAGTAGTGATTTTCAGTTGGCACATAAATATCTAAATTAACAGTTACGTGGTAATAAGTGTGCATTTACTGGGTGTTTTACAGCAGCTTTGAAAACCTCAGCCAGTCAGAGCTGAAGACCACAACTATCTGTTTTGTAATATTGGTTTTGACATGCCAAGTGAAGCCTCGCTATCATGCAGACATCAAAAGTCAACACTGCCGTATGTAGGAGTCTATCCCTGAGCTGATCCCTGACTGGATTCCTCTTCCGTATGTTCCATTTCCTTCTGCAAGGGGTTCTGGGGAATCAGCAGCTTTCAGCAGCTTTGTGGCTAGGCAGTCCAAGATCTTAGCCCTACCTGTCTGCCCGTCAGGAACTCTAGCAGCTGTAGACTGAGGCATAATGGAGTTGAACCTCATGACAGGGGCCAGCATGGGCTCCACATAACCTTGCTGCATCAGCACCTCTCTGTAGGAGCAGTACAGCTTTAGACACCGTGACAGGGATCATTTAGGTTTCGTCTGGCTTTTAGCTGTTCTTCTAATAAGGTTCAACTCTGGAGTAAACACTTGCCCAGCCAGAACTTTTAAGTATTAGTATCTTTACTACATATTGTCTTCAGCTGGTGCTTGTTCGGAGGTTATATGGGAGGGATTTGAATAAACCCTAAATATTTATGTAGTGTTCTCTTGTCTTCTTTTGTCTACTTTTCAGAGCTCTTGTCTGCAGTCTGTGTCCATAGGCTGGGATGGGGGTGTCTACGTCCAGACATGTGGACACACCCTGCATATAGATTGCCACAAGTCCTATATGGAATCTCTAAGGGTAGGGAAAACCTTGATGCACCTTCTCTTGTCGTGTCACGGTACAGTGTTTCCTGTGAAAGTCATCTCCATGCAATTTTTTGTTTGTACCTGAAGTTTTCGGGTATTACATAATCATACACAGTCACCACTTGGAATGGTTTGATTTTAGTGTACGTAGCTCGGCTTTTGTCTCTTATGTTGATCTAAAGTGTCTTTCTGTTTGTCCAGAATGACCAGGTCCTGCAGGGCTTCTCTGTTGACAAGGGCGAGTTCACCTGCCCACTGTGCCGACAGTTCGCCAACAGCGTGCTTCCCTGTCGCCCAGGGAGGACCACGGAGGCCGGTGCGTGGCACACTCCCACCAACAAGAAGACTAGTCTGCTGGTGAAGGAGGTGGAAGATCTACAGGAGCAACTGGGTCTTTTCCCAGTAAGTATTACCACAAAGCCGGGAGATATCATAGTTACCATCACTTAATAACCTGTTAACCTGTATTTCCTTACCTGGGTGGCAGGGTGGCATACTGGTAGAAAGGCCGGGCCTAGGTAAGGCCGTCCTTTAACCGGAGGACCTCTTCAAAGCCCTGTCGGCAAACATCCGTCCTGCGTCTTTGAGCACTGAATCCTAACCAACTCGGAGGCGCTGTTCTTTAGTTGACCCTGCTCTCTGACCTCCTTGTGGAGAATTTCTTGATCAAGATCAAAAGTTTCACATTATTATAATGATTACCTGTCCTCCATACACAATATGTCACCACGCTAGAGACCAACAAAAAATGGAATCCCTTTGTATGATTAACAGAAATGACTGAATCCAAATTGAACGGAATACTGACTTTCCATACGTAATCCAGTTTGACTTCATTTTGTTATATAATCCATTTTATCCTGCCGTCTCTTGAGCTGTAGATATATCATACTGTATTTTACTGTAGCTGTAGATATATCATACTGTATTTTACTGTAGCTGTAGATATATCATAACTTCAGCGCGAGTGAAGTTAACATCTCCAAGATCATACCAGAAAGGGATTTTGAATTCAAAATCTTTTTCTCCCCCCCCCCCTTTCCTCCCCAGACGGAGTCCAACCTGAGTAGAGAGATGGAGCTGGTGATCAAGGACATTAAGAACACCACCCAGAAGAAGTACATGGACTACGGCAGGAACCCGGGCTCCCCTGATAACGATTTCCTCTTCATGTACTCTGTGGCTAGGTGAGGGCAGAGTCACAGGATGGGATTCGCACAAGCCCGTCCTTAGCAGTGATTATACAAATCCTACACTTCCCATTTCATTCAGATAGACAGAACCGCTTACTCGTGGAACTCTTGGGGGTGAGAAGACGGATCATCACATAGGCGCGGTGGTATACCATAAGAATCCCTACCTCCCGTTTGGTCATTTGGAATATGGGTAGTGTGGGAACCCGTGAAAGTAGTGAACTGGATTGACGTAATAATGGGCGCATGGTCCAGTGAATAAATGGACTCTCTACTCAGGTGTAGTATTTTATGGCCCTCAGAGGGAACTAAGACTAACTAGGGCTGGGCTCTATTCAATTCTTTCAGTGGAATCATATCGTGATATGATAATATTGTGATATCTTTCTACACAGTTCTTTTGTCTAAATTGATAAGAAGCTTGTTTTTTATTTAAAAACTGACAAAATAAGGTAAAAAAACACAAAAAGCTTTTGAAAGAATTTTGTTTGACCGCACACATAACATTACCACGCAGTTTAGTGCGGTGAACATCAATTTGATTATTGAACGAGCGACTTTGCTTACATAAGTCGCATCGCCATATATATCACTATCGGAAAAAAAAAAAAATCCTTACACTTACTGTGATACTCGCCACGACGTTGAGTTCAACCATATCGCACAGTAAGCTGTGTGCGTCGGAGTCGCGCAAGAGTGGAGTCCTGAGATATGAGCAATGGCGTGGTCACAGTGGGTTATCTCTGGAGCCTCCGTCCACTGACCTGTACTCCTCAGACAGGGAGGTCCTCTGGCTGCCAACCCACACGCACGCTCGTACAACGCATACAGACACACACACAGACACACTGATACGTTGACTTGACTTTTGTGGCCGGTGGACTCTCGGCCTGTCTGCTCGTCTCTCTCTGTACCGTAATGCCGGCTCCACATCTCGAGTAAAGTTCTCTCTTCGGAGTTTCGCTCTAGTCTTTTTTTTCCTTTCTTTACTTGTGTAGGCCCCCTGAAAACAGGAATTGAAATTCAATACTGCAGATGTTGCACAGTCTTTGTGCCTGCACCAAATGTATAGATTACTTGGCATTTTCTGAACGTTGCTCAGGGAGCTGTGAAGGGTTTCTTGATTGGCTTTATTCATACCTCTGATATTACCGCTGTATTAGATCCAGAGGTGTTGCTGGAAAAAATGCTCTTTCTAAGCGGCATTAGCAGCTTTGTCAATTTGGGTCGCAGTAAAATGGTATTGACTCTCGTTCCACCATCTTCGCTGAGCCCTTTATTAGGTCTGACTGTGTATGGATTTATTGCGCCGCCTCCGACTGAGTTTTAGGGCCACTTTTCTTCAGAGCGCTTATTCACAGGCTCGCTTGCTTCGCCACACCCTGCAGGTCTGCAGAGTCCCTATTCACAGGTGTTTCGAGTTCTGCAGTACCTTGAATTATATGATCTTTCTTACGGTGCGAATAGAGACGTCTACTTTGTCGATTTTCCAGCGATCGCGAAAACGTTGGTTAATGGTGGAAAAACGTAACCGCGGTGGTATTTTCTCGCCAGATGGGGGTCGCGGGTCAGAGCCGCGCGCTCCGCCTCTGACACCTTGTGTTCTCTTAACCCCTTACCCGTCCCATTACAGAAACCATCTGCCCTTCGTAGACCTCACCTCTCCGGACCCTCTGCCCTCCCGACACCGTGGTTCTCTCGCCCTCCACCCTACAGACAGAGATTCCCCAGAGTGTCTCTGGGTGCCTGTTGGCTCTCTGAAGTTCAATGAACAGCGCAAATTGCCTGAGGAGTGGAAAATTCCTCTGTCACAGGGGTGCTCTTATCAGCAGAAGCCAGATGGAGCTTCACCGTGGCTGCATTATCTATGTGAAATTGCTTTTTCTCCCAGGAAACCTAAGGATTTGCCCCCTCCTCCCCTGGCCCATAGAAAGACATGGCCAGTGGCGGGTTGAAAACGGGCCCCGCTCAGTCTAATTTTAGTAACACCTATCTGTTTTTACTATCAGCGTACTTTGTTAAAGGATTTAGTTTATTTTTTCACTGTTTTCGGGAACGGGAATTGAAATTCTGGAGTAAAATGTGTTTGGATATGCATGGGAAACGCACAGTGGGGATTATGCATGGAGGCTGTGGATGGAACAGCTTTTATGCTAATGGTCCAGCTTGTGCAAAATCAGAGTCTTGAAAAGCTGTCATTTATTAGATACGGAATTGCTGCTGCAAAACAGGCACATTTAACAGCAAATAGCTTGACTAGGCTACATCTTTTATCTTCCTAATAAAACTGGTGAAGGAGGCAGTCAGCATACCTAACCAAAAGCTGAATTTCATGATGCTGTGGAGGGTTTTTTTTTCTTACACTATTTCAGAGTTTGTGATGCATGCCTTAAGGGCTGATGCTAGAAGATTATGGGAGGATTGGTATCAAAGTGTGTGCGTGCGCGTGTGTATGTACGTATGCATCCGTGTACATGCTGCCTGCTAATGCCTCATGGTGGTGTCTCCTCAGGACCAACCTGGAGTTGGAGCTGGTTCACCGGGGAGGAAACCTGTGTTCTGGAGGGGCCAGCGCAGCTGCCAAGCGCTCCTGTCTCAGTGAGTAGTTACTGTCATGTCTCCTCGCTTCTTATGTCATTAACAAATTATCTTCTAAATGCTATCTATCGGATCTAAAAGCCCGCTAAACTACATTAAGTCTCTGCATCAGGTGGATTGCATGTGCCCCAGCCCTTGGCAAATTGGTTTCAGTGTGAAATTAATACATCAACAGGATAGATCAACAAACAAGTCCCCAGACTGAATTAATCTGCTCATCAATACAAAAAGGCTACGTTGAACCCAAATAAAACATTGAGCTCAATTGTTGTCCAGCTAATTACCGCTTAAACTTTTCCAGACATGTAATTGTGCTATCAATTTTTCACATCTACGTTTTGGGTGTGTAGCAGTCGATTTTATCCAGAGTGAATTACAACAAGTGCAACAGCAGGAAAAGGCTTAATTTACAATCAACCTTGTAAAGCAGCCCAATGATGACAGAGACTGAAGAAGAGACAGACAAGTAACAAATCCTTTTCATGCATCAGTAATTATAGAGAAATGATGGGTACAGAAATGTAACGTAAACGTGGCGCTATCGGCTCTATGCCGCGGTCATTAAGAAGCTCATATAAAATCATATTCTGCAAATCGTCTCTTCTTAAATGAGCAGATTCTAACAGACAAAGGAAATTTAACGTTGTGTTATTGTCAACATCATACAGCAGGAAGTAGCGTTGTCATTTTTCAGTCTAATTAGCACAAAGCCATGTTGTTTTGGTTGCCATGTAGGATTTTCTTCTCTGCTAGTTAAGCAGGAGCTTACAGTGACTTGTGGGTTATTGCGGGCGGCAGCCAGCGTGTCCCACCGGCCTTTGTGTAATGAAGTGTCTTGAGTTGAGATTGAAGCTGTTGGTCCATTTGTTAAAAAAAAAAAAAAAGACGAAAGTGTCGATTAGTAATGGCAGGCAAGGAGAGATGCTATCCCAGGTGAGTTGTTTGGTTCGCTAGCCGTCAGGGTAAATGAAGCGGACAAATGGGTCAAGTGCTGTTTTAGTTGATTGTGTGGGAACTGGCAAGGGCGTCTGCCTGGGGGAGTGGAATAGAAATGTTTTTTTTTAGAGTTGTGACTGTTCCATCCCACTGTGACAAGAAGGTTAAAGACAAACGCTTCATAATGGTAAATGGGCCTCCATTGTCATTATTCTTTATTGTCGATGGCTGACTCTCCTCTGTGGACTCCAATACGTTGATTTCCATTAAAACCTTGTCATTTGAAACGTTGCGTACATATTCAGGGAGTAACCGTTGGCCCATTCGTCATTAGATGAGGCTTCTACGCAGTTCTGGAACCCTGGTCCAGAGACACGTATGACTACACCTTGTACGTGGGTGTAGGTCCACTATTGTGAAGAAGACTTCTGGGCTTTAGAGTGATATGGCACGATTGACTGTCATATTGCCCAGCAAAATCTTCAAATCCAGCAACACAATTAAGGACTGGGGACCAAATAAGTGCATTTTGAAATGGAAACTACTGTATGTAGGAACCCTAGTCAAAGTTAAGCTCATAGTAAGGAACACAACCCATTTCCTCTTTGTTTAATTAGTCTGTTTAGTGGTGATAAATTCTAAGTTCTGGCTACTGCAGTGAAATGGCCTGTCATCCTCAAATGGCTTAAAAGAGACTTCACACTAGAGGTATGCCATTTTCACTTCAGAGATGGCAACATGTACTCAGTTGCAGTACGTCAGTGTTCACTCTTAGTACGGATGGGATACGGAGGAAAATGGTGGACGTGTGCTAGGTCGGAGAGCCCAGAGCGTCCCTAAGCCTATGTCCCGGCAGGTGCTTCTATCCTTCAGCTGATGAGGATGTCCTGGACCACACAGGGGAGCTGCCTGGCCTTAGTGTCGGGCTAAACCAACTGCAGTCTCGCAAGTGAATGAGTGGAGTCCGCCCCTTCAAATAGCATGCCTTTGGGCTTTTCCAAAAGGAAACATTTGAATTATTCCAAGGATAAAACACATTGACGTGACAGTTGGGCAGAATCACTTGGTGAGTGATAGTCAGGAGTGTAAGCCAGCCTCAGTTAGTCTCCATTGTTTACTTGTTTTTGAGTGTATGGTAGATGAATTTATATTTAGAGTTGCCAGTGCATGTTTCTAGGCTCTGGGCAAAGTCACCTAATCATCACAGAATAATTTGACTTCTCACCAGACCGCGTGAAGTGTTCAAGGTCTAGCAAAACCAAGAATTATTTTGTCCTTGCAGTACAATATTTGTACATTAAAACAAACTGATATCATGATGTCCTGACTTGTTACATACATTCTCAGCCTTAAATCGCGACGAAGAAAAGGGGGTGGCTGGTATAGGATGCTAGAGCTTAACCAGGTTATCAGGATGATTTGCATCTCAGTCAGTGGATGTTTGGAAAAAATAAATAAATAAATAAATCTGTCCAGTTGAGTGTCAGTTGAGTGAGGATGCAGGTTATCTAGGAACCCCAAAGGTCACGCAGTCATTACAAATCTGTGATCGAAGCGATGAGGTAAAGGATGATCATGGCAAGTGGCGTTACAGAACGCCGGGGAAATGGATCAATACCTAAAGGGGAAACCTAGGTCCACACGGAGGAGCAGCAGACTGTTGAGCCGTCGTTCGGATAAAACAGCTGTTAGGGCCGTTGGTTGGAATACAGGCCGTCTTGTTTCCTGCCAGACCGAAGGCCACTGGCCGGTGTTGGGCTACAGAATGTCACTCCACGGCATCAGGTTGTCTTCCAGTGGAGGAAGGGAGGGTTTAGCTTTAGCTCACTGGGACAAGGACAGTCAAGTCACCTCCCTCTCCCTCTCGATGTGCTATGCCTGTCCTCACCTGCGGAGGGCAGTGTTGGTCTAAATAATAACAGCTCACAGGTATCAATACAGCAGAGCTGTATTTTGCTGCATACAGTGCATTACTCCCTGGGAAGCAAAATCAAATAGGATTAGTGTCGCTCATTGGTAGTCTGTGAGTGTTGCCAAAAGCATGCTTAGGTTTTACAGAAGATTTTTGTGTGCACCTAGAGATTATGCTAGATGGAACTGATTGATTAAGTGGCATTAGTTTCAAAGGTGGTTAATATGTATTGTGAATCTATTGCTCTCGTTTTAGTTTTAAGATGTGGCTATGTGCAATATTTTTTTTATGTTAAAAGAACATAAAAAGACTTCTATGGAGAGGTTCACTGAAAGATCTTCGCAACCAAGTGTCTACCACTTCAGGTCAGCCAGTGTGTTAATAATCCTTTAATATATTAATATTATTTTTTTTCCCCCCTCTTGTCTAAAACATGTTTACATTGCCGGCCCATCTCTAAACTCCTCCCACGAATCTGTTCACCTGTGGCGTGTGAGGTTTTTGATGGACAGGGGGAGAGCAGCGACACACAGGTGCTGCAGGGGAGGAGAAAAGTCCAGTTTGTTTTGAACTGTAACGGCTCGTTGTTGTAATTCTCATTCGCTGTCGCAGAGGCAAAATACTGCACATAGCAGCTTTAATGGGTGTTAACTAGGATTTAGGTCAGAACGAGAGGAAAACGAGGTTAATTTGATTCTGGCCTAATAAGATAAAGAGAAGGGCACTTCTCCATTTGGGGATACATTACTTAACCTCTTGCATCCTTTTTTTAAAAGAAAAGACCTTATTGCTTCTCTTTCAACGTGTCTGTGTTCTTGCATTTTGCGTTTGTCTCTGGGCGTCCTCTTACTAATGTTGTGGCTAGTTGCAGCGCTCTCGATTTGATATTTCTAACGGGTTCGCTTGTAAAGTGTCTATGTGGGCTGTAAAGTGCCGTGCTATGAAAAGCCACTCTGTATACCTGTGTGTGTGTGTGTTGTGTGTGTGTGTGTGTGTGTAGGAGGTGCTCTTCATGTCCCATTAGTTTTACACTGAACAGGTGTGACCTGACCAAAGAACTGCTTGGGGCTGTGGAGCACTACCATGTATCCATCTGGCCTGGCCTGGGTTTAACCCAACCAAACAGTTGACCTGCGCTTAGTGCTCTCAATTCAGTCAACCGCTTTCATCATTTGATCCACACTGATATTGGATGGGTGTAACAGTGGACACTAGTTTTGCTCCTGTCAGAGATGTTTTCTGTGTGATGATTACAGTGACCTATGTTTTTTTTGTTGTTGTTGTTTTTTTCCAAACGTCCTTGTGTTCTTCACGTTTTGTCTTTTTTTTTTTAGATCAACTGTTCCACGTGCTCGCCGTGCACATGCGTCTGTACAGCATTGATTCAGCCTACAACCCCTGGACTAGACTGACTCAGGTTACACAAAGCAGAGAGGCAGAGTAAGTGACGACCTCTCCCTATAGGAAATCTATTAATGCACCCCGCCTC
>OMKK01056724.1:0-12072 GCA_900302305.1 Polymixia japonica | reverse complement strand
TCTCTCTCCTCCTCTCTCCCTTTCTCTCACTCTCTCTCCCTCTCTCATCTATCTCTCTATCTATCTCTCTTCCTCTCTCTCTCTCTCTTCTCTCACTCTCTCTCACTCTCTCTCTTACTCTTTCTCTCTCTCTCTCTCTCTCTCTCTCTCTCTCTCTCTCTCTCTCTCTCTCTCTCTCTCTATTACTTTCTCTTTAATGCTCCCTCTCTTCTCACGTGTTCACCTCTAAAAATATCCTGGAAGTCATGCTTTTCCTCTTTCTGTCAGGTGGAGTCTGGCTTCTTCCAGGAGAGCGATGCCAAGACTGTGGGAAAATCCATCAGGGACCGGGTGGCACTGATCAAATGGAGAAGAGAGAGAATTGTATCTGTCACAGCTCCAGCGGACCAGGGTGAAGGGGGACTCGGGCCCCAGACCACCACAGTCCAGTGCACCTCTGCTGGGGCCACGCATGGAGCACAGCCCCCTCTGCTGGAACCAGAGGAGCCGGAGGCAGATCAGCACAACAGGCTGTGTAACCTACCCGCCAGTGCCACCTCTGTGACATGTAAGAGCTCTCATTGTCCTCTACGCAGAGATGCAGGGGCATTCCTCTTAGGCAACCCTAGGCGACAGAGTGGCTTAGGCGTGAGTGAGGTCGTCCCCAACCAGAAGCTCCTGGGTTCGCTCCCAGGTGTGGTCATACCCATTCAGATATCCTTGAGATACTTAAGCCCTACCTGCTCCATGGGATTAAAAAAGTTCTGTCCTTCATTTTTTTCATTGTTTGTGTGTCTTGTGTGTATAATGAGTAACCCCTCTGTCTGTGTCTGTGTATGTGGGTGTCCGGTTCCCTGCAGCGGACAGCACATTTGACAGTGGCCTGGGCTCCACTGTGTACTCAGACTCCCACAGCAGCCAGCAGAGTGTCCTCTACCAGTCCCTGCTGGAGCCCGTCACCATGGCAACGCAGCAGGTCTGTACCGGGAGCAGAACACACCCATGTGGCCCATGTACATTTGGATTTATTACATGTATACACACACACACACTCACTTATTACAGGACAGGTGCACTGCGTACACGAGGGTCATTACACACGCACATGTACATAAGTGTCCTGTCGACATGATGTGTGCACACACAGCAGATCACTATCATACATACACACAGTGGACATCAATCCTCATTAACATAGACACACACATCACATGCATATGTATATTGCATGCATTTACATGTCCTTGCAAGCATACAAACATGCCCACTCTTTGTTCAGAATCTTGCTGGTCATCTTCATCTCATTCCATTATTTGGTTCCATTTTTTTTTCTGTTTGTGTTTGTGTCGTGTGCCTTTTGAGTAACATATGTTTTGCTTTTGGGTTGCTGTTGGATCAGCGCCAGAGCAGTGGTCCCTGTTGGGCCTCAGAGCGACCTCGCTCCTGCGAGAGAGGCGA
Organism: Polymixia japonica; assembly: GCA_900302305.1. Classification (NCBI taxonomy): domain Eukaryota; kingdom Metazoa; phylum Chordata; class Actinopteri; order Polymixiiformes; family Polymixiidae; genus Polymixia; species Polymixia japonica. The sequence continues at coordinate 10,635 of OMKK01056724.1, read as the reverse complement.
GGTCTGGCAAGGAGCTCTGGGCCTGGAGCTCATGGCACAGATGGGAGCTGCAGCACGGAGAGGAAGTGCCTCTGTCATTGACACACTCAGGGCTAACCACATTGCTCAAATCCATGCCCTCATTCAATCCCACAACAAAAGATCAATCACTCCCACCCCTACAGCTTTAGACAACCAATCAGAGCTCAGTCCCACTGAGCTAGACTCTGAAGCTGAGGATGGGTTCCCCTCTCAGAGTGATTCGCCTGTGCTGCATGTCTCCCCTGTCCTCTCACCCTCAGAGTCCCGTCGCCATAGCGACACTAGCATGGAGCCATCATTGGAAGCGACCAGTGGGAGCCCAGCACTGCCTGTACCAGGTGTGCGGAGACACTCTGACCTCAGCAGTCTTTTGAGTCTAACCTCTCAACATCACCACCAGCATGCTATGCACCGAGGCCACATGTGCCAGGCCTGCCTTTCTTTGTTGCTTCTGAGGTCACGAGAAGGGGGCCACCGCCACCCATCTTTTGCCATGCCAGCACACCCCTGCGCATGTGCCCTTAGACACCACCTCACCCCTGGTGGGACAGTGCCCGCCTCTGGGTCTGGAGGGCTGAAGGGTCAGAGTGACTGCTCAGACTTCTCCCTGCTGCAGAGGTCCCTGCTCAACATCATCAGCCGCAAAACAGCCCCTTCTAACACCCCGTCCAACCCAGGCCCATCCCTGCTCTGGCCGCCAGGTGTCCACAAACCCGCCCGCAGCTATGGAGACGGCAGCCTGAAGGTTCACCCCCAGAGTGGCAGTTTGGTTGGGGAGCACAAGCGCTCCCAGGACCGCAGGGCCAGTTACTGTGTCGGAGAGCAGCAAACCACCAGGGCTGTGGGAGTGGTAGGTCACACTGGGACCAGTCCCCCTTGCCCCCGGTCTGGGCCTGACACCTGTATAGTTGATTACTGCCAGCCTGTAGACGGTGCAACACTATTCTGCATGGAGCTGGTCTGATACCCTGTCTGCTGTCTGCACCTTGCTGCCTGCGTAGGCCTTAATATCTCCTTAAAGATCTGTAGTCTAAACACTTGACTTTGGTCCTGTTGGGGAACATTGGGGCAAGCTCAAGCGGACCATATTCCCTGCTGACTAACCTAACCAATCCCTCCTAGAGCCAGCCTATACCTTAACGTTTCCTCTTCCCGCTTCACTGACTCAATAGACGGCCGTCTTTCTCCCTGGCTCAGCTTGTATCCATCCCTTGGTACTCCTCTGATGGACAGATGGCTTCTGGTGGAAGGAGGAGTGTGGCTTTTTAACCTCCCTTATGCCTTCCTCTCCCTCCTTCCTTCCCTTCCTTCCTTGTGTCTTTATTTTAGTGCACACCTGCCAAAGCTTGCTCATTGTTGAGACCGATGTTTTCACAACTTATTTTTATCCTTCATCCTCTCATTATATTTACTTCCTGTGGTATATACTATTGATGTTATATTCTGTACCTTTTTGGGTATTTTTCTCTTGTACCAAAATAATTAACTCCCAAGAGGCTCTAATATGGTTCTCTCTGTTCTGTCTGCTTAGGCCACGTCTGCAGGGCTCCAGAACCAACCTTCTCTCCAGGGCCTTCCTTCCACCAGCCCAGCTCTGCACACCCCCTTGCAGTACCTCCAGCCTGGACACAGCTACCCTGCTGCTCCGCATGCTGGCCAACCCAATGTTTCAGCCCCGGCTACAGCCAGTCTCACAGCAGCCAATATCCAACATGCTGTCACTGCAGCTAGCTACATAGCTCCAAGTCTGCAACAGACCCAAGCTGCAGCAAGTCTCTCTGCATCAACCATGCCACAACACATTGCACAGAACTACCAAGTCCCAATTCAACAACAGCAGCAGATGGCAACAGCAGCGAGCTCTTCAACTGCTCCCATGCAAGCCCAGCAGACTTGTCAGAGCTATGTGGCTCCCACTCAGCCTACACCAGTCTACCCTGACTCCACTATGCAGCAGACTGCAGCAGCATCATCTGTGCCTGTCCAACAGACTAATATGCAGCCACAGCAGCTGACACAGACCTACCCTGTTGCATCTGTAGCCCAGGCTATAGCAAACACTGCCCAGTGTCCCCCTAGCCAGGCCCCAGGTGTGACGCAGCAGGTCCAAGCCACAGTCATGCTGCCTGGTCAGCAGCCTGGTCAGAGCTCCTCCACACCAGCACATTACAGCCAGCAGATCCCCACTCTACAACAGCACCAACAACCCTTACAGCAGATGGCTCAATCCAATGTACAACAACCACAGCATGCTGGGCAGGCCCATATTCATCCTCAACTCCAGCATAGCCACCAAACCCTACACGCCATACAACAACAACATCAAATGGCACACCAGCCTACATTTCAGTCTCAACAGAGTCTTCAGTCTTCTATCCCACAACAACAGGCCCCGATACTACTACAACAACAGCTCAGCCACCAAGCCTTGCAGACTGCAGTTCCACAACAGAGCCAGCAACTATCCCAGCCCGCAGCTCAGCTGGTTCACTCCCCAGCCCCTCAGCACTACCCTACAGCATCCTCGGCTGTGCCACAAGTCCCTCCAACCCAGCAGAGTTACCCTGCTGCATGCCAAACGGACTCTCAGAGCTATGCACCCACTGCCCCTAATGTGCTGCAACAACGGACTGCTCCATCTCACAGCCAGTACACGCCTGCCCAGTCTGCGGTGGCGGGGCAGACCAATCCGCCTGTCCCTCAACAAGCTGCAGCTCCGCAGACCTACCCGGGAGTTAAGCAAGTAGTGCCACCCCAGAGCCTTCCCACCTCTGGCCATCATAACCAGGCTGCACAACAGGTGACTGTACGGTGTCAATGAGACACCTGTGTCTATTAATTAAGCTAGTCACACTATACTGTTCCCCAGTTTTCGATTTCATTGTTTTACCTGCTCTGACCCTGCTCTGTTTTCATTTCTCATCAGTTCCAACCCTATCTCTACATCGCAGCTTTCCTGAATCAGGTAGAACTCCCTTCCTCTCAACACACTTTGTTACTAGAGAGCTCAATAATGTTGAAGGGAGAAAAAAAAATATCGTACTTAGCAATTTAATGTTAATTCATGATAATTTATTGGTGTTGGCAGTACTAATACTGGGCTGCTTATTGTAGTTGGTTTGGTGCTGCTGAATGAAAAGCAGCTGTTAGAGGCCAGTAGGTGAATGACAAAATGAACAGCCCAATAAACAAGAGTTTCCTCGGACACCGGCCAACAGAGAGAGAATGGAAACGGTAATGAAAACAATAACAGTGGTTTTATCCGCTGCATCTGCCAGCCCCCTCAGGCTTGTTCTGTGTTTGCAGAGCAGTGCGGTACAGAGCTCAGAGCTGTGTGAGCAGAGCAGATGCTGACTAGCTCCAGGTTTGGGACAGGATGGAAACTGTGAGCCATTCTGATCTGGGTCAATAGCAGGAAAAGCAGATTTCCAAACTGAAACCGGACTCCCTGCCATCATCCAACTTCCTCCTTCTCTCTTTTTGTCATTCTGCTCCTTGTTCTCTCCCTCTGTAGAATCTCTCTGCTGGTCAGGGCATTTCACAGCTTGGACCAGATGGACAGTGTCATGGGCCGAGCCTCAACCAATCAGCATCCAATGTGCCGGCCCAGGCACTGCCTCCTCAACAGCCATTGGCTCAGGCCCTTGTCCATCAGCAGCTCCAGCCACTGCAGACTTCCACCTCCTTAGCAACAACACACCCACCTCAGGTATCCTCACCCTCTTACTCCTACTAATGAAACCCATATCTTTATTTCTCATATTTGATATTCTAATTGGATTCCTCAGCAAAAATGTGTGTAGTTTATTTGGACTGTGTGTACAGGTTGGACTGAATGTTGACTTTAAGCAGGCTCTCTCAACGGCTCATCCTCCTGCATACAAACCCTGCTCTCTTGTTTATTTGATTTTCTTCTGTTCTTCCTGTTTTCTCCTGTTCCTCAGTTCCCCTCACAGTATCCCACTATCCAAGTGATGACGGCTATGACTGACTGTGACTCCTCTTACCCCCGCTCCTGCTCTGCTCCCCAGCCCTACCCCTCCTCTACCCCTTTAGCTCCTGCCTTCCTCTCTGCTGGCCAGCCTCTCCCCGCAACCCCCTCCGTCTCCCCGCTCTCGCCTCTGCACATAGAAAGCGCTTTAGCGCCAGCCGCCACGGTGCCCCTCATACCCTCACCCACGCCCCCGCTAGGTACGGCAGTGCCCACATCCCCAAAGCACCAGTGCCACGCTACTCTGCCACCGAGCGTTAGGCCCGAAGCCTCCCACCCACCTCCCGCCTATATGGCAGCCCTCACCATGCAGCCAACACACACACACCCTGCCCCGCCCCAGAACACACACCCTCCCCCAAGTCCCAGCACTCAGCCTCTGAGACAGGTAATTATGAAGGCTGCAGTGTAATGTACATGTTTACCAAGAAGGTGGGAATTGGCACTAGTTTGTGTGTGTGTGTGTGTGTTGAAGGTGGATTTACTGTATCTTGGGTGTCGACCTTTTGCTTGATAACCTGCTTGATAAATATAACAAACTGTTATATTTTGTGCAGCATTTTGTATAACCCAAACGATTGTACATCCTCGTGGTTCATTATTATTGAACGTGAATTCATCTTCTTAAGCATGCCCTCAGAGAAAGAAATGATGGCCGGTGTTAAAGTGGGACATGGTGATGCGAAAATATAGATTTCCAATTTGTTGTTCTTAGTAGGTATATACTTAGTAGGTACAGAATAGAGGTTATAAGAATTCATATCAAAACGAAGCATAACAACCAAAAAAACTCAACATTAGAGCACAGCACAATTTTTCTGGTGGAGTCAGGGTAACAGCAAAAATAGCAATGTTAAAATTGTCTCCTTTTTTTTTACAGCAGGTTCAGCAACAGACCCAGCTCAGTCATCCAGAGCCTGCCCCCTCTGCTCCTCCGGCCCAGCATTCCCAGCTCTCACAGCCTGCAGTCTTCTCCCCACCTGTACAGAGTGGGCCGGGGACTGGCGCAGCCACTGCTGCTGCCCAGCTAGACCACAACCAGAACCCGTGCCAGGTACCTTCGCAGGCCCAGGCCCAGAGCCAGATTCCTGTGCCGCAGCCCTCTGACTCTCAGAGAGGATCGTCAGGCCCTGCCAGTTCCAACCTGACTCAGCAGAAACAGCCCAGCGCTCCTGCAGGGGTCACAGGTCAGGGCCCCGTGGAGAGCAACCCGGAGGTAAAGACACAGGACTTGACTCCACACCTTCCAGTCCCCACTCCATGTTGCCTACTGTGCCCTTCTCTCTCTCTCTCTCTCTCTCTCTCTCTCTCTCTCTCTCTCTCTCTCAAAAAAGCCTGATGCCTGTTATACTCGTAATCCATTTTCTCTGGTTGTTTGTTTCTGGATTTTGTTCTGTCTGTAGGATCAAGCTGCAGAGAAACAGACAGCAGGACAGAGCTATGACAGGTACTGGCTCATCTCCCCCAGTAGAGGGTTTACTGGTGTGCAGTGATTGTTCTGTGACAGTGTTTCAAAGAGATGCATATTAGATGAGGGTAATCTCAGCCCTCTCTCTCCCAGCTCTCCATCAAATGAAAAGCCATCCCTCGAACAGCATTAGAGCTGGAAAGAGCTGGCTCTATCAACATGATCCGTGACAATTAAGCATTTTCTTCTCGAACAGATTTGTTTCACCTGTCATTTGACACTTAAGATCCATCCAGCAGCTCCTTTGTTTACCCTTGCACAATTATATTGTTGCGTATAGTTTACTGTATGTCTTGCTTTGTCTTATTGTATTATATGCAAGTTACTATTTGTATTTTGTACAATGCAATGTGTCAGTAGGTATGTTACTGTTACAACTAGTAATTATATCTCTGTAAAAAGCTAGTCATCCTTCATGTAATGTACTGAGTGACATTCTGATTTGGACATGTAAAAGTTGAGCTAGTATGGAGGATAATCCAGCACCTTCTGAGGATGTCCATAAAGGTCATTTGGTGGAAAATGTAATCCTAAGCACCATTCCATGAGTGGCTCCCGTCTGTTGTGATATTCATGGTTAAGAAAACACTGGGAACTGTTCCTCTACCCTAATAGAAACCATTTTCATGCTGTAACGACTCTTGTAAAGTGTCTTGATACTTTATTCTAGCCTTTTTCTGGACCACAGCTTTCCACTAAACCGCAGATTTGACTATAGAGTTATCTAACGTATTAAGGTATGAATAAGGCTCTGCTGGCAGTGATCCTTGAAATCGTCTTTCATTTCCTCCCCAAAACCAGCGTCAACTCGGATGCCACCTCAGGAAAGGAGATGAGCGATGGTTACGAGGGGACCCACTGGGCGAAAGGCGAGGGGAAAGTCCGTAAACACCACCGCAGATCCACACGCACCCGCTCTCGCCAGGAGAAGATCAGCAGAGCCAAACTCAGCATGCTTAATGTGGGTAACCAGGATATATTCCCCAACGATATACTGCATTTCCTCTAGTCCACGGTCAAGGACATTAATACGTTCCTTCCTGGTACAGGTGTGCAACACGGGGGACAAGATGGTAGAGTGTCAGCTGGAAACCCACAACCACAAGATGGTCACTTTCAAGTTTGACCTGGATGGAGACGCGCCCGAAGAGATTGCCACTTACATGGTACTGTCGGAAGCAGATGAATAATTGCCACCTCGGTGGCATTCAAAAGTTATTTTAAAGTACACTCAGAGCTGTGCGCTGCCAGAGATGCTCTTTCATGCCTCAGAACTCTGCAACTCCCCGTGTTGCTGTTCTCTGCTGCAATGCAGCAAAAATCTCTTCTCTGTTTTCTTGTCTCCTTTTTCTTTTTTGTCTCTCTCTCTCTCTCTCTCTCTCTCCTCTCTACATCTATCCCTCTCTCTCCTCCAACCACAACTAATTCATATTGCGTTGGATGCTCATATTTATAGATAGATATATTTTTCATTAGAGCATAACTTCTCCATCTGTTCATGTATGAAATATGTGTCCTTAGGCAAATACTAAATTAATATTTTTCAATGTGAGCTTTAACAGATCCAGTCTAAGCAGAGCGAGCAAGAAGAAAATCCAAAAGGGATAAAAGTACAAAAATGAAAAAAAATAAAACGACTACAAGCTTCAAAAGGATTTTGTACAGCGACTTATTTTTGACGTTTCGGTTTTGTACGCCAATTACCTTGAATTTTAAATGATGCGTTGCTGTTCAAATACTTTTGGATCTTCTTGTTTTATACATAAAAGTTTTTGCCTTCCCACACACAGATTAAAGCACCACATCTAATGAGGGTTGCACTTTGGATTTTAAGGCCTTAGAAAGGAGACCCATGGGCCCACGGGTGCAGTTTTGTCTCAGTCTTTGATTGTTCTATTCATTTCCAACGTTCCGTCTCTCCTTTCCACCTGTCCACCCCTTTCGCAGGTGGAGAATGACTTCATTCTGCCTCTGGAGAAGGAGGTGTTCATTGAGCAGCTGAAGGACATTGTGGACAAGGCTGAGGACATGCTGAGTGAGGAGGCCGAGGGAGAGAGGAGCTCTGGCCAGGGAGGTAGTCCCCAGCAGACCCAAGGAGCTGGCGTACTTGGGACCGAGGTGAGAGAGAAACTGTTGGCAGGAAACAGATACAGGGGGAAACCTGGCGAGGGGTGGCTCTGTCTTGGACGCAACATCCCGACACCACTCTCAAGATGACTTTGCATGCAATGCTGCCAACGCGTGCGGCCAAAAATACCGTTGTTGCTGATGGGACACTTTTACCTAACTGAATTTGCTATCTAAGGTCTAGCTCTGTGGCTATTTGGGGAACCCTTTTAAATGCTGCCTATTGATTTGATTCACCTGCATCAACTCTGTATAATAATGCTCCCCCCTTTCTTCAGGGCTTGAAGGCCACTACACCCAACGCCCCACAGCTGGTGTATCAGCAAAATGGTAAGGCTTTAGCTCAGTAAGCTAGTTGCAACCTATCTGAAGATTAATTTTAATTAAAAACAGAAACAAAACCCAATTGCTTGTTGTGGTTAACCCCAGAGAGAGTTGCCCTGAGTAGATTTGTATTCTACAGAGGCCTGTTGTGGTCAGACACGGAGATAAAGAGCATGTGATAAATGAGGTCTCACGAGGCACCGCTACCCCTCTTTTCCTCATTGTTTGCCTCAGCGTCTATTTGTACTCTGCGTCCATGTTCAATGCAGGCGGCCCCGTTAACCCCTCTCTATCTGATATTCCAGTAGATGTAGATTAATGAGTGTGTCTGTCTCTCCGTCCTTGACAGTCCTCCACACTGGAAAACGCTGGTTCATCATCTGCCCTGTGGCTGAGACGCCCACGCAGGACAGGGAAAGGACTTCATCTCACAGCTCCGCGGCCAAGGGTATGCTACACGCTCACACACACATACACACAAACACACTTACGTACATACATGCATACAGACGACCATTATTGTTTGGTTGTGGAGATTTGCTTTCCCTGCTATTTGGCATGTATTTTCTACATGCAAAATGGATTTAATAGTCTGTGTCTTAGTTGCTTCCTGGTAATGCTGAAGATGCTGTGTGTGCATTAGAGTGTGTGTGTGTGTATGTTGAGCTGTGGGGGTCAGTTATGTAAGTGTAATGCTGCAGTGGCTCTAGGCAGAAATGAAGGGCAGCTTTTATACTCCAACTGACACAGCCTGATGGGGAAAGACAAGCAGTGATGTAACACTCACCCACAGGACCCAGCCCCTTCTTTAGCTGTCCAGCCCGAGCAATCTCCCTCCTAATTAACTCAGATCTCTTCTTCTCTTTCTCACAGAGTCTGAAAGGTCTGCTTCATCTTCAGTCAGATCCAGCAGCACCAGTTCTGCAGTGCCTGCCCCAGCTTCTGCTTTGTCCTCCAGCGTCCCATCCTGCTCTATTCCCCCTGCAGCTCAGAAGTCAGTGCAACCTCAGGACCCAAATGTGGGCCAGGCCCGGGTGCAGCAGCCTCAGCCCTGTATTGCCAAATCTAACACTGCCAACACTGGCGTCAGCCACCACTCTCCTTCTGTGGACGAGCCTTGCATCTCTGCTGTCTCTATGGTAACGGACATCCCGTGCTGCGCCATTGTGCCACCCGTGTCGCTGGATGTGAACGCCGGTCAGGAAGGAGCGGCCGGTGGCTCGGCTTCCTCCGGACCTAATCAGCCCAATCAGAAGGCCAGCCCTGCTGGAGATCCGCCCCCTCACCTGGCCTCCCATCAGCCAGTTGTCCTGCAGCAGCCCTACGCCACGCCAATGCAGCCTGGGGCGGTGACCTCCCAGCCCCAGAGTCCAGCCCACCAGGCCTCCCAGCAGCAACCCGGGGGTGGGGGGCCAGGGGAGTCGGATAGTGAGGGGCCCCGCCGGGTGGAGTTTGTTGACCGCACCATCAAGACCTTAGATGAGAAGCTACGAAACCTGCTGTACCAGGAGCACGCTCCCTCCCAACCCCCAAGCGCTGCCTCCGACCCCCAGGGTTCAGCCAGCGCAGAGGGGGTCACCTCGCCGCCGGTCTCCGACGGCCAGAGCATCGACACAAAGAAGAAGGGCGAGCCTCTGGTACAAATACGCTTTGTGTGGGTGTGTGCGGGAGAGCTTTGCGCATTCAAACATTGGTACCTACGTTAATGGCACTGAATCCTTTCCCTGCAATTTGCTATTGATTAGACCATTAACTGTAATCAGCAAGACTAATACTGTGTTTAGGAGAAGAGAGGAGTTAATAGAATTATAGCTGTCAGCTAGATTCTCCATCATGACTTGCCCTCGTGGCTGCTCGATATTGCGGGTGTGTGTGGGTGTGTTCCCCCTAAAACGTAATCTGGAGCTGAGGTTAGGAGAGGATAATGGCTAGCCCAAGCACACGGTCTGATTTACATTTGGGAACGTTCAACTAATGGTTATTTATTCCCCCCCGCCGCCGCCAGCCCCAGATTCCTGAGCGCACCGACAGCGTGGGCACACTGAGTGACTCTGCAGTGGCAGGTAGGTAACAGAACCGCACGTTAACTGTATGTTGATAAATGAATCACACGCTTATGCTCACATAAGAGTAATGCTCAAATCATGTGAAAATGCTGCAATACAGTGCTTCAATTGTTGAAAATTGACAAGTTGCATCCCCCTCCCATCCCCCTCCCTCTCCATCAAGCCTCTAACAGGGTTTGCAACATGAGAGATTTGGCAACCAACTCCGGTTCATATAACTCCAAAAACCGTTTCCAAGTAAGAGTCGATGTTTAAAACTAAAAATCAGCTCGATTGCAAACCAAATTGCATTACATGTATAATAACTTCTATAATTGTGTGTCCTGTGTCCTGTTCCTTGTTGAGGCGCTTTTAATGTACACTATTTTTATCATGGCCAAGCTCTTCTCTTCCTCTCCAGATCGTCCCCACTCCGCCGGATGTCATTTGTCGTTTGGAGAAAAGCAGGAAGAGCCGCAGCACCTGCAGCTCCCCAGCGCCCTCCAGTGGTTCGGGCGGGTCTCACGCCCAGACAAAGGGCCCAGACAGGAGAGAGCAGGGTAGCGTGGCTGTGGGCAGGTTCTCTGTAACAGCCACTAACGAGGACAGGGCTATAGAAATTCCCAAACCCCGCATTAGTAACCGTTACTCCGCCCCTC
>OMKK01056718.1:13753-27958 GCA_900302305.1 Polymixia japonica | reverse complement strand
TGGATGGTTTTATGCGTTTGTTATATGGACAGCGTAGATAAGTTAGGAAAATGATGGTGGGCAACATACAAAAAAAGGTCTGCTCCTGGACTTGAACCGCAGATGTTGCGCTTCTAAGGCAGGCAAGTTAACCTGGAGCCACCAGGGCTTTCTGAATATTTAATAATATCTTGTTAACACCATTTAGTCATGTCAGTGTCAGTGGTCACTGGCATTGCTTAGATGTCAGGGAAAAGGCAGACGTGGTCCTTCAGCCAGCAGTTGCTGACGCCTCACTGGCAACTAGAGGCACATTTTATTTTTTAATATTATTTTTTGGGTTGGGGGCCGGGATGGTTTGATGCGTTTGTTATATGGACACCATAGATAAGTTAGGAAAATGATGGTAGGCAACATACAAAGAGAGGTCTGCTACCAGACTCGAACAGCAGACACTGTGTTTGTAAGGTATGTGTGCTAATCAGGAGCTACCAGGACATCCTGCATGCAGGTCTTTAATAATGTCTTGTTAACACCACTTAGCCATGTCAGCGTCAGTTGTCATGCTGTCACTGCTTAGATGTCAGGAAAAAGCGAAAACCAAAGATGGAAAAGTGAGAGACAAACATGTTTTTAAGAGGAAGTGAAAACAAAAAGCACCTTTCCTAAACTTTATTTATTCTTTAGTAAATCTCTTTTAGAATGGGACTTCAATTAGCAGCATTCATGCTCTGGCAGTGAGTGGAAGGCTTTAGCTTTGGTAATTTTCTGAAGATATAAACACATCAAACTGTTGTATTATATGTTGTATTATGTGTGGGGATATGAGCAATATATAATATTTAATTTGAATCAATTTAATAAAAAAAAGCTGGGAGTGAAAAGGTTGGTGTGTGTGTGTAACAGTTTATTTAACCCCCTCTCAATTTGTCCTTAAGTCTTTTTTGAAGGAAACAAACATGAAACAAGAAAACTAAATTACTTTATTTGCTTTGTCAGTTACTAGAAATAAAAATGTTGCTGAGCGCCTACTGTAGGTTGTCATGTCTTTTATTATTATTATTATTTTAACAAAAACTAGTCGTACAAACGTATAGTCATACCATTTTTCATATTTTATTCAGGCCGTGTATTTCGTGTTGTAATGTTTTTTGTTTTTATTGCAGGCATGTTTAAATAAGTTTAATTTTAGCATTCCGTAGTAAATCTACGGGCGTTTCAAATTCATTGTCAGGACACCTCAATAAATATCTTTATACCGCGACACAAAAATCACGAAAGCTGTGGGACCTTTCTTTAAACTTGTCACGTTAATACTAGACTAGTCCAGTGAGTAAAGGCCTACTGTCTAAGTTTAAAGGAAGTGGCAATATGTTACACAATGTTTTAAGTAAATATACTCTGCTACTAAAAAAACCCAACCCTATTTATTGTTGCAGAAGTTTAAAAGTAAGACCTGCTGTGATCCGGCTTGTCATCTGCGAGATCACAAGAAGGAGCCCACCTTCTCCACGGGGAGGCGCTACTGAGCAGCGGAGAGGGACAAGGTTAGAGACTGTTCTTGTTACTGATACATGAACAAAACCATTATAGCTCTAAAGCTGCACTTTTCCCAGCTTGAATATTCTTGATCGAAAATTATTTTTTTGTTTGAAAACAAAAATTCTAAGTAGCATGAGTTTCTGATACTTTACGTTGTTTTAATTTTGTCAGATGCCTTACTGATGCAAAAGAGGGAGGATCAAATGCTAAGTTCAGATCCCGAACAAGAGTCGACATGCTGCAACTGCATCTTGATGCGTTGGATCCAAGGAACTCGGTGAGCCATTCATGAATCATTTAAGTCAAGTCCTGGACTGCATAATGACATTTCTCTTGCCCCCTTTAGATTTTTATATACAGCGATGGAGCCTTTCAAACAAAAAAGCCTTATTTTCCAATAAGGCATGGCCAGAGAAACAATGGAGGCCTGGTATTGATAATTCTTGGCAAATGGGGAACTGAAAAACTGAGGCATTGGATTGAGTAGTTTAATTTTACAACAACCTAGCACAATGAGAGAAGGAAAAACAATAGTTAGGTCAATCATGGGGTGCCCTCTCCTTGTCATGTGAAAGGTTTTGTAAGTGACATCCCCCAATATGATATTTTTAATCTTAAAAAGAGGCAGACAGAGTATGGGATATGATCCTAGTCTGGTGGGGGTGCACATGTGGTTTAATTTGCTGGGTGGACTAAACCACTCAGCAACCTTTGGGTATACAGTTCAGATCTTTGTACAGTACAGTATCACAAACTGTTTCAGACAAAAGAAAATGAATGCATGCAGAGCATTGTTCTGTGCGTGACAATACATGTATGTATTTATTTCTATTCCACTATATATTTGATGTTGAAATTACTTTTAAGTTTCGATTCACTGCATGGTTTTGTTTTCCATGTTTGAGTTTCTATTTCTTGACTCTGACTGAAGGATTAACCCATGATGTGTCTGGTGTAATTTGAGAGGATGAACAACTCTCTTTTCTGAGCAGATTCCACAATTGATGGTAATGTAACATATTTTGTTTGTGTAAAGGATAATATAAAGTTAAGCATTGCCACATTTCTAAGTGTGCTGGGGTGTAGAGATGCTACAGGCGTTAAATTGGCGGCTTTAAGACCACGATGATCCAAAGGGATGTCATGATTCAAAACTAGACACACCCGGAAAAGGTTTCCAGATTAAGTAAGTTGGTTCTGGAGGGCAGAACCTCTTTGAGCAGCACGGTCTAAGTGAGCACGTCTCAATTTCCTGAAAAATGGAATTCACAGTAAGTACTAAGATTGACTGTAAATATAATTTGAATGTTCATATTACGGGTTGCATTATGATGCATAGCCCTAATGTGTGGTGGCTATTTTTATTCTGTAGTATTTTTTACTATGAATACTTAACTACTTTAAAGCAAAATTATAAGCTTTCTATGTTAGTAACTTAACATTGCTAATATTCTATGCTTTTGTGCATGGTCCTCGACAGATACCAGAAGAAAATATTGAACAGCGGTGATTTATGAAATACCGAGTGATTTGCCAGGTATGCGTAATGTTTGTTCTGGTGTCCATACCCATTAAAAAAAAGAAATGCATGTCAATGTTTGACAAAGGCAAAGATCACTGTTAAAAAGTGTAACAGTTGTTGCTTTATCAACTTCTATCATTAGGAACACACAAAATGGAGTCCTCTGAGATGGGTGAGTAATGGCTACCAAAGCTTGTCACTACATTGAAGTAATACCAAATAACTGTGGTATAGGTTCCAAACACAGAAGGAAAAACAATCTTGTTTCAAAATCTTGGGTTTGCACAAAAAATTGAATCAAGGACAAAGTTAGTTCCTCTGAGACCCATCAAGTAATGTAGTAATGTAGAGGAAATATGTTGTTTTTATGAAGTGATATTGTAAAAACACATTTAGTGTGAAGGATCCACCACTCTATAAAATGTGTTTTGATCATATTGTGATGGTATTACAATATTATATGGTAGTATTACACAAGTATTACACACTATTACACAATTAGATGTGATAGGGTTTATTTTTCATTGTATAGTAGTAGTTTCACTGTTGGATTGATATAAATATCTTATATTTATAGTTTTATATATACACTTTACTTTATAATTTATACTTTTAGATTTTTTATATCCGTTTGGGAAATAATGTAAACTACTTATTTATCATAACACTGTAATATTTTTATCATGGCCTCAAATTATTTTAAGAGCTGACACACAGGCCAGCCTGTCATTCTGCCTGTATAAGAGCAATATAAGAGCCATTGATGAGAGAACATATTAATTCCGTTAAATCTAGACCATTTCTATTGTGTAGTAATATCTTGGGTGTTGCTTTGGTTATTTTATTGGTTCTAGGAATTGGAAATACAATGACTTATTTCCACTTCTTACACCCAAAAAATGTTTGGAACTTTAATGAAGATCTCCCTGATACGTCATGTATTTACAAGGTTGTAACAACACAAAATAAGTAAAAAGTGTACAAACAGAATTAGATGAGTATTAGATGTATCAAATTGTGGATTACATTTTCGTTAAGAAATTTGCAGTGTACAAGTAGGTAGTGTGTTCCTGCCACACGACCTACTGGAGTTGTACAATGTAAATACAGAAGTACAAATGCTGCTTTTCCCATAAAATGATAAATATCTAGTATCAATAACTTTTTAGTTGGAAGTTTGTCTATTGTAGCCATTTTTTATTTATTTGATTGTGCATTTTAGTTTACTTCTGTTAACAGAAAAGTATCTAAAATAAATTAATTTTCAACAAAAACACTGGTTTACTGAATAACATTTTAGGGGGAAAATCTAACAATTTATAAATAGTACCTATTATGCTCTCAAATAGTTCTCAAATAAAAATGATTAAAATGCAAAGGCAACACTTTAAAATCTTGTGGAAGTTTTAAAAAGAAAATTTAAAAATTTTGTTAAGAAAACCTAAACACCACACACACCCTTCTCCCTGAGGGATGGCAACCACATTAATGCAGTAACAACTGCTCAACTGAAAAGTATTAAGAGGCAAAATACTAAAAAGTACTGCTATTTAGTTTGAAAGGCTAGCCAATAGTGGCAGCAAATGGCTGTCATGTTGGTATATCTCAAAAAGTCACCATACATGGTAATTCATTTTAAGACAGGAAAACACTAAGGGACACACAAAATACCATTCCAATACTTGCCATTTGCCTTGATTTAATTTTAGCATTTTATTTTACAGAATGGCAAAAACTGCCTTATAGCCAATGGATGGAATCTCATGTGAGCTCCTGGCTAAAATTCATCGGAATAAAAGCAAACTACATACAGAAACTGGAGGAGGCGGAGGTTACAGGGCCTGTTCTAATGAGTCTACGGAGGGATTACTTTAGCACTACAACTGGAATGAAAAGTGGTCAAATCGAACATTTGCTGCAGAAAAGAGATGAGTTTCTAAAGTCAGAACCAAATAAACCACAGTCAGACAACGATGCTCAAGGTAAAAGTAGAGTAGACCAAGAATCTAAAAGCGTGTCATCATCCACACAAGAATCAAAACCCAGTTCTCCAAAACCTTGCAAAGAAATTGAAAAGGAGAAAATTCATGTCGTGCGTACTGATGGCACAGTTCTAACAGGAACATCTTTCACTTCCTGTGATCACCGGAAATTTGACGAGCATGACCAAGACTTCAGATATGTCAAGTACAACGTGCTACCTCCAGAGACTGGGATTGAAAACATGATTGTTCCATGCCACGAATACAAGTCTCTGGAGACTGCACACAAATTAGACTCAACAAGGCTCAAAACAAAAGTAGCAAGTGAAGTCTTGAGATTTGCGTGTGCATGCATGAATATGCGGACAAATGGAACGATCCACTTTGGCATCATGGATAAAGTCAGAGGCAAACACCAACATGGTGAAATCATAGGGATACCTGTTAAAAATCAAGAGGATTTTGTGGATGCCTTAGACTACATTGAAAGATGCTTCAAAGGATCAAATCAACAATCTGATGCCAGGAGGTGCATAAGAAACCCAAAGTTTATTGAGGTGCTTGACAAGGATACCATTGAGAAAACGTGTATCATTGAATATGATGTTGTCCCAAAAGCAAGTATTGTGAAAGATAAGCTTTACAGTGTGGGCGTGCCAAAGTTTAACGAGAAAGATACCAAAGTGAAATTTGAGGAAAAAGTCCCATATCACAGAGTCGGGGCTAACACACCCCGCATAGTTGATGATGACCTTGTTCATTTCATTCAAGGACTGAGAGAGAAAGACTGCCAGAGAGAGGAGGCCGAGTGTTCTAGCAGTCAAACAACTGATGATTATACAGAGGATCAAAAGAGGAAACTGTCCATCCTCCTGACATGTGGAAGAAAGTACATGGATAACTCTCTGTTTTACATCATTGTGACAAACAAATTTCACCCGGAACATCTTGAGAGCATCAGCTTCTTGATTCACATGAAACTATTCTGTGTGTTTGATTTTGATCCTGATTCAAAGACATCTGGTCTATGTGGTAGATATAAGGAGCACCGCGCTGCAAATCCTCACTTTCCGCAAGACTATACCAATGATGGTGGATTGAGCATTCCCGACTTCATTAAACACTTGCAGCTTTTTGATAGAACAAGCTGGATTTTCTGCAATGGGCGAAACAACTTCCATGGTGGAGAGGAAACCTGTGATGAAAAAACCTGGATCAAAACCAGAAAAAAGAAATTGAAAAAGGCAGTGTCAGTCATCTGCAATGAAATACTTCCAAAGCGGTCATTTGTAGTTCTTTTCTTGCTCATGTCTCATGTAGAGCAGCCAATTGTTGAGACATTCCATGAGTTCTATGCAGAAATGAATGGTCATGATGATTTGGCAGTCGTGTCGGAGTCAAAGGAGAACTACAAAAAATGGTCAAGTCTTGCCCAAGTGTCTTGTAACATGTCTGCACTCAAAGAGATAAGCATTGTTGAGATGCCCCTGAGTCATGTGGATGCCACAGTTCAAAGTATTCAGCTGTCAAAGAGTCAACACACTAGGAGATTACCAGTCCTCAGTGGAGGTCTGTGCTTCTTAAAACCAGTTGAGGAGGATATGATACATTCTTTGGAAATCATCAGTGTTGACCAGTGTGATGATAAAAAACTGGAGCTCATGGACCAAGATGAAATCAACAACATCGAAAAGCACTTCTATCGAGGCGCGAAGATAGATTGGATTCATTTCTGGCTTGCTGACAAACAACAGTGTGGGGAGATCATACAGCGAGATGCCTACAAGGATGCAAACAAAATTCTAGAGAACATAGTACATCGTAGCAAAGCCATACGGTCCATAGAGAGTGTAACCATATATCATCATCCTGGTAGTGGTGGAAGTACAGTGGCTCAACAGCTCCTCTGGAGCTGGAGGACCAAAGTACGATGTGCAGTTGTTAAACAATCTAAGGAAATTACAACTGTGTGTGAACATGCAGTGCGCCTGAGGGAGCATGATGAGAGAGACAAAAACAACTGCCTACCAGTGCTCTTGCTGTTGGATAATTGCAATGCAGATTTCATAGATGATCTCCGACGGGAGTTTGGCAGTGTCATTGCTATCAAAAAAATATGTCCCTCTGTGTTGTGCTTTATCTTGCTCATCTGCAAACGATCACACGATCCAGAAAGAATGTGCAGAACATCACCAACTCAAACAGTAGCAGTCACACACAAACTGACAAATGTGGAAAAGGCTTTGTTCTCCAAGAAGCTAGAGAAACTCGAGCTGAAATTTGAACCAGACTTCATCCTTACATTTGTGCTGATGAGTAATGACTTTCAGCCAAGCTACATTGAGGGCTTTGTTGAAAAAGTTTTCCTCAGAATTGATCATTCATCACCCACCACTCGCCTCATCAGATTTGCGGCTCTCTTAAACCGTTACGTTCATGACTCATGCATTTCTGTGTCACACTGTGAGGCGTCCCTAGGCATGGCTATGCATGTGGACAGAACGCAATACCATGCATTTGTGGATCATCTCAGTGAGGAAGCTAAGCTTGTTTTCATTCATCTGAGAGAGGGTTCAACAAATATCCAATCAGTACGAATTATTCATCATCTAGTGGCAAAGGAAATTCTATCTCAGCTCTCTCCAAATCTATCTCAGAGTGAGATCGCCATGGACCTGATTCGTGACAAAGTACTAATCAATCATAGGTTCAGTAGAGATGAGTTTTTGTCATTCATCAGAGCTCTTTTCATCAGACGCAACAAAAAAAGTAGAGGTGACCCTGAGGACACGACATTTTCCCCTCTCATTGAGCATGTCAGCACTGAAGAAAATGGTGTTCAAAAAGCTGTAGATCTCATGAAAGCAGCCTATGCATCATTGGGAAAACATGGGTTGGTGGCACAACAGCTTGCCCGTTTGCTTTACACAAACTTAAGGTTTGAAGAGGCCCTAGAATGGGCAGAAGAAGCGAAATCGCTTCTCCCATGTGACACCTTTGTCCTTGACACATTGGGACAAGTTTACAAGAAGTGGTTTTACCATTTGTATGACACCCTTGAGGAGAAGGAACCAACGCCTGAAAGGGGTGCTGAAATCATTGGCACGGCTCTCAAAGGAATTTCTGCTTTCCGAGCCTCTGAAAACACACCAAAGAAGGAGACAGTCAGTCTCAACAGCTCATACTATGGGGAAGTAGATGTTGGTTGTAGGCTGTTAAAATTCTTGTCAGTTGTAGATGTTTTTTCAAACAATTCAAGGAATCCTGAGCTGATGAAGTACTTACTAACAGACTACATACCAGTTGATGTTAAAAAACCCTGGCAGAAGTTTCATTATCAGTTGAAAGGACTGCAGAAGAGCTTATATCACTCACTGGAGTGCATTTCCGAGGACCTCAGTTACTTTCAAACAGATATTAGCGAAGAGGATGAGGAGCTTGATGCAAGGGATCCTGAACAAGTATACAATCCAAGGGAATGGCTGATGAGGAAGAGTGCTGTATATGCTGGCTTTTTTTGCAATGTAACAGATTTAGGAGCCCAACAGACTGATGACATGAATGCTGAAATGGCCTCTTCAGCTGAAAAGGTTACCTCATTTCAAAGACAGATGAAAACATACCAGCTCGGTGGAGGAAATGTAACATCCATCCTCTCGTTAATTTATAAGAAACAAGTCAGTGCAGGAGAAAAGCTTGAGACAATAATTGGTATGTACCCAGAAAACCTGAGAAGGAATGACCTTGACCAGACGGAGCTTGCTAACTTCATCTTTTGTCAAGTAGCTCTTAACTGTATTTTACCTGGCTCTTCAAAGGTAATGTCCCTTCAAAAGCTCCAAGATCTCAGCATGAGATTTAATACAGAGGGGAGAAACATATCATCAGCAAGTGCTCTCTTTCTTCTCACCCTTCTATTCTGGCCTGAGACAAAAACTGAAGAACTCAATTCTGCCAATAGTCAAATCCTTGTATCAGCCATTGATGCACTTACAAGAATCTTTGAGCAAAAAGTCCAACATGTGTCTCCAAGAAAAAGCAGAATAGTGACTCACTTCTTTCTGGCAAAGGCACGGGGTCTTAACAAGATTGTCCACAGAAGTGCTATTGAAAAGCACATTAAGGGAACTCTAAGTGAAAGAAGATTGAAGTGGCTTGGAGGAGAAGTATGGAAAACCAAGGAAGTTGTGCAGTCTTTGAAACGTGTTGAAGGATGGACTGAAAATGGAAACTTGTATGTCAGAGGTGCAACCAGGGACGGCAAGATACGGGTCTTTCCTCGATATTCCGCCTCCCTGCCAAATGCAAATGAAAATGTCACCTTCTACTTGGGCTTTTCGTTTGATGGAGTGGTTGCCCTTGACATACAAGTCACGGAATAATGTTCCACCAATAATTCATATGCAACTCCGAAATCTGTAAATAATAGTGCTAAACTACATCAGACATACGATCATTAGCTACAAACACTTGCAGATTCTTCCTTGAGCCTTTCCTGTGAGGAGACCATAGGGAAGTAAAATTGTTTTTGCATTTGTATATCCTCATACTCAATGTCCTAGACTTTAAAATGAGTCAGTGAAAAAGCTTTGGATCGTTCCATGAAATATGTATAAAATATTTAGAGTATGTTTTTTTGTCATTGAAAATGTTTGCTTACTTTTTTTCTAACATGAATACTAAAGATTTTTATATGCCATTCATTGTCATTTAACTAAAATAGTTTTTTGTGCCTTTTGAAATTGTTCATTAAGTTGAATGTAATACTTTGAACTGATTTGTTTGATGGAGTGGTTGCCTTTAAAATTCAAGTTATGGAATAATGTTCAAGGGTTAAGGTTGGGGTGTCGTTTAATTCTTGTTAACTGTAGGCTTGTAAAACCTTTTGAGACTAATGTGATTAAGGGCTATACAAATAAATGTGACTTGACACTCATATCTGATGTCCTAGACCTAAACTTTGATTTAATATGAGACTGAGTGAAAAGGTTTTGTACTGTTCCAATGAAAATATATACAAAATATACAGAGTAAGATCATTGGAAACAATTGACAAAAGCACTTCTATACTAAAGAGAGTACAAAATATATTTGAATCATGCCATTCATTGTGAATCAACTAAATTTGTTTTTTGTACCTTTTGAAATTGTTCATTAAGTTGAATGTAATACTTTGAACAGAGCAATGCAAATATCACAGACTCAGGACAAACTGTGTCCTATATAGATAGATAGATAGATATACTGTACATTCTATTGATAATTCTATGGATATCAGACACAAATGTATATTTTTTTGGTGCATCATTTTCTATCTGGGCTTAAAACCCACCTATTTCGGGTTGCATACACCCAAGGACGATTTTCACCTATGCACTTTTTAAACTATTAGCCAGGCCAACCACATGTTTTACTTATCTTTTTTGTTGCTGTTGCTTTTGTTTTGTTTGTATTCTACTGTTGTTTTTATTCTTTGTCAAGCACCTTGAGATTTCCATTTATTTTAAAGTGTGCTATATAAATTAAATCCATTATTATTTTATTATTATTATTCTATCTTTCAGTATGTATGAGTAAAAAAATAACTTTCATCTTGCTGTAGTGAGGATATAATACCTGTACAAAATGCAAGAACACAGGTTGAGATTGCAGATACTGGACCTACTGCTGTATTAAAATGGTTGGTCTGGTAATGATTTTTGGAAAAATACAGTTTGTAAAATGTAAACCCTGTCCTGTTGTCTTTTTTTTCCTTTCTGAAACCAGGGAGACTCAAGCATTTAATTTGGTTGGTTCCATTTTGAATGTCTACTAAAAGGAACAGTAATAGCAATGTCAATTCAGTGCTGTACATTTTTTTTATTTACAAACCGGAATAGACAGGGAAAAGTTGCTGGGATGTGTCTCTTTTCCCGATACCTTCCCGCAGAGAAGAATCTTAACGTTTGGGCACATTTTATTTTAATATTTGAAAGTTAAAAGTTTGAAAATCATTGGACATGGATAACACGGATAACGAGGGCGGGGCCAGAGTTCCTAGTGTATTTTCACGACAGGTCAGCAGCCATAAAGTCTGTTTTATGTGGTTGCTCAGCAACCACGTCCTATTTTTTGTTTTTAATTCATTTATGTAATTATGTCAACAAGATAATATTAAAACCTCTCCATGCAGAGTTCTGTCAAACTTCTGTTGAACTGACCTCTGATGCTGCCTCAATCCTTTCATGGTTTATCTTTCTATACATACATCTTTCTAAATCTTTCTTGAACATTTAAATCCAATGAGT
This sequence comes from Polymixia japonica, assembly GCA_900302305.1. Taxonomy (NCBI): domain Eukaryota; kingdom Metazoa; phylum Chordata; class Actinopteri; order Polymixiiformes; family Polymixiidae; genus Polymixia; species Polymixia japonica. The sequence continues at coordinate 16,646 of OMKK01056718.1, read as the reverse complement.
TTTTTCATAAAAAGTTTTTAGAACGTTTCTTCCATAAAACTTCCCTTCCAGCCTAATCATTTGTTGATGCATTCGCCACTGAAAGAGCGTCATTTTTTCCATTAACAGTCAGAGCCAGGTATCTCTGTGGCATGGAATACATGTTGTATTTCTTGTTGGGTAACATAATCATTTTGGCTGATGTGAATCAGCTTAACACATCAGGGCTTGGCTCACTGGTGACGGCTTCACAAGCTAAATCAGGTTTCACACACAAACCTATGTTGCCACACGAGTGTTTTTCTGAGAGCAGCTCAGACTAAAGAGATATGGAAGAACCACTGAAAAAATTGCACGTTAAGGAATTTGAGAACTCATTTGTAAAATGAAATGATAATTTAAATTGTGAGCATTTATGCATGCATCTGACTAATCTGTATTATATTCTCAATTGCAAAACAATACACCCACATTTGGCAGTGCCCTCAAACAAAGGCATACATTTCAGTAGGGATGGACGTGACGTGTCCCTGCCACTTTTCTGATGACCTGAAATTGTCCCTACCCTAATGTGATGAATTCCATAAGTGTTTAAAGGGCCCATATGGAACAACAGTTCTCAGCCAACGACTCCTCGTCAGTCTGGAAGGGACTACGGGAGATCACAAACTATAAAACCTAATCCCCCCACTCAAAACAGTACAAAAACACTGAAAAGCATAGGATATGTCCCCTTTAACTACAGAAACGTGGACAGTCTCTTCCTTGAGCCTAAGGTGTCAAGAAAGCCAAGTAAAATTGTTTTTGCATTTTTGTTTGTTAAGCAAATGGCCAAGCAGGCTAAGAAGGCTTTGGACTGATCCAATGAAAATATATATTAAATAGGTGATGTACACATAAATATACTTTTTGAGCTGTAAACTAAATTATGACTGTACTATAATGAAACACATCGATCCTGGTGTTAATATTGACATTGAAACCACATTTGACTCAACACGCCACCTGCTGTTTTAAATCAGTCTTGAAAGGCCAAAGCAGAAGTCGGCATGCATACATACTCACACCCCCCTCTCTCTGAATAGAAGTAAGAATATTTAAATGATAATCAATGAGAATGTTAGAATATACAAGACGAAGACATACTAGAGTTTCTGAACTTGTTTATTGATAGAATACAGTAAAGATCCAGACCTGGTGGTACACAGCACAAATAAAACCAGAAGAGGTAACATGGTAAAAACATGGTGGTTATGGGCGGCTTGACTGAATGTATCGTCTTTCTTTCCCTGAACTCTGTTCCTCTCTCCCCTCTCCTTGCTCATGGTTTTCTTAGATAAACCTTAATTGTTGATTGTTCTATATAACAAAGACTTTTATTTTTACTTGAACTCTCCACAATATCTTGACCTGAATTAAGTTACACAAACGGAGGAGGAAAATAGGTCAAAACGTGGGCAAACAGCAGTGGCAATCCTTGCTAGTCTTCACTCTCCATAACAAGATCTAAGATGTAGGTGTCTCAATAATCTCTCTCTGTATCTCTTTCAACATTTCTGCTACCATGTCAGTCCTATCTTAAGGAGAAATTAAATATTTTCAAGAAATAGAGAATTGTTCATGTTAAACGCCCCTTTCATAACAAAGTACTCAAGCAGGTTAACATTTTTAGTGATCATTCATGGTTATATCATTATGAGGCATCTAGATAACCGTATAATCCTGGTTTGACATTTCAAAGACAGGAGAGAGATTAACTAGTCTGTCAGAAAACGACTAGCTATGATTATTATTATTATAGACAGAGCTGGTGATAAGCCTGCATGGAGACACTGTCTGAAATAAATCTGAAGAGTGTAATGATTTGGTTTCTAGTAGAGTGTAAAATGTCAGAAAGTAGTGGGGGATTCACATTAAAATGTAGCCCCCCAAAAAAAGACTTTACCCCACACCAAATTCATATATGGACCCATTCCAAGTTATCAGGTTTAGATTTGACATGATGTGTGCACACAAAAAAAAACAAAAGGTGTCCAGGGAAACCCTAGCAGGAGTACTTACAGCTTTAACTAACCTGTTACTGGCAGGGATTCTCCTTCATTTTACTGGTTAAATTCAAAAGAGTGAGGAAAGCTGATGAAACAAACAGGATTAAATGGCAAATCATTTTGTTATGAAGGCTCATTTTAAATCAAGAAAAAATCCCAACATGTATTCCGGGCTTTAGCTAGCAGGCTGCCGATGTTGCGCTGTAAGTGGGAATCCAACAAATCATTTGACATTGAAGAAACCAATGTTTACAGTAGTGAATGGGAGTGACTATAGTCACAGTAAACGTCTACGGTTTCTTAAAGTGTGTATCTTTAGTACAGCTCTATAGATGAAAACACAGCTTCCTGGTGCTCTACCAGTCAGGAAATGAAGAATGCAGGTTTGATGGCACATAACAGCATTACAGGAGACAGTAGATTTTACATGAGCTAACATGCCTCAAGAAAAATGGTGCCTAAAAGCAACAACACAAACAAGGGCCTTCACCAAACTTGCTGCAAGTTTGGGGACATTGAGATCCAACAGCGTGTAAGCTGTGAGGGCCCCTGCTAATGAATGAGAAGACAGAAAATGGTGAGACTTGCCTCAGGCTGAAACAGGGCTACACTGAGACAGGGCCTCAGCCAGTCCCCCATGGCATTGCTACAGGGAGAAGAGAAATCTGGGTTTTAGCACTACAGCCACTGTCACCCTGAAAGGTCTGCAGCTAATACAATGCATTCAACGTGTCACAGGCCAAAACAATAGCGCAGACAGTTATTGAAAACACACCGTACAAATAAGCAATCAATGGACATGTCTAGCATATTGCATATAATCAAAGGAAAAGAAAAGAAAAAAAAAAAAAAAAAAAACATTAAAC
>OMKK01056718.1:0-11947 GCA_900302305.1 Polymixia japonica | reverse complement strand
CGGGTGGGGGGATCCTGACACTATCTGCTGGCTCTGGAGAGAGGGAGAGAGAGAGAGAGAGAGAGAGAACAAAAAATACATTAGACAGAGAGAATGTGCAAAAAGACATATACACTTTACAGGGGCATTGAGGAGTATACAGTAAGCCTCCTAATCATACTTTATGGTTGCTCCCATGCCTGTGTGATGATGAAGTTAGTTGTCAATACAACATGGTTAATGCAACACCGGCTACAATATTACCACACAGATAAGAGAGCAAGTTGATAAAGTACAAACATAACTATACACGCTTCTTCAAGCCTGCAAGGGGGGGAAAAAAAATCTCAAAAAGCATGCTGTGCGGTCTTGCCCTATACCAATTAATAAATAGCCCACTTTACAAATCTGCATAAAAAGAACTGTTTGGTCAAAAGGTGACAAAATGATTCAAGGTCTGCGGTGTTCTAAAAATGCAGATTTCTAGTTAAGAAAAAAAAAAAAAGCAAACAATGGGATGTAGCGTCAGACCACAAAACCTGTTTCTACACACATCAGAGATTGGATACCTGCGTACCTGGAAAACTGCTTCACACATACAGGTAGAAATAAATAACACGTCCAATCTGCCCTACTTCTCTATAAGCAAACTATATACAATTGGGCGCATGCCAATTGCAAAGCGGCAGTTTGTCAGAGTGGGGCAGGCAGACAGCGGCGTACTTGTGACGTGCTAGGAAACATAGCTTTAGAGGGGGACAGAGAGTCTGCACTCGACGAGCCTGCGCTTGTACTTGTGCTCGCAACGCGACTCCCCATCTGTAGCACAGGAAAAGAGTAAAGAACAGGAATGGTAAAATATCCTGCAGTGAAATAAAAAAAAATAAAATAAAAAAAAAGCTAGGTCACGTCTTTTTTTTTATTTTTTTTTTTATATTAGTCTGAGTGCATGGAAAAATACTAAAACATTTTTTCTGTAGGAAGAGAGGAATAAGGGTCCTGTCAGAATACCGGAGGCTGGAGGGAGGTGGGGAGGTTGTTGAAGTGTATAATGCGACGCTGATGTTACCTGTCCAGCGCTGGGGAAAAGAGGCTTGCTGACAGCCGGCTGGGCTGAGGGGGCAGTGGCTGCAGGCATGGCAGGTCGAGTCAGCATGCTTGGTCCTGCAGCAGGGGGGCCCTGAGCCATGTGGGCCATGCCTGGACGGTGGCTCACAGGAGGAGGCATGCCTTGACAGACAGGAAAAGTGACGTTAAGCATTTTTATATTTTATATAGTGCTGTGTGAAGGCGCGTGTCGACAAGGCAGCGGGTACCTGGTGGCATGCCTGGCATCATTGGGGGCATCCCTGGACCTGGAGGCATCATCCCACCCATTGGCATCATGCTAAAGACGTGGAGAAAGTTACAGATTTAGAAAATACAGGATAGGTTGTTGGTGAAATAACAAGCATGGCAACCAAAGACAAGAAAATACCGAGCCCTCACCCTGGGGGCATTCCTGGCATTACAGGGGGCATCCCTGGCATCATGGGCGGCACACCTGGCATCATTGGGGGCATTCCTGAGACAAAGAGGTCACCAATTCTCACAAAGTCATATGCATACCACACAAAAACCAAAATAAGCCAACCGATCATTGTCTCCTACCTGAGTAGCTGCCTGGAGGCATTCCCGGAGCTCCAGACCCAGGGGGCATGCCAGGCTGGGTCATAGGCGGGATGTACCCCGCTTGGGGCTGGGCAGCAGTAGGCGGCTGGAAGGAAGGGCCAGGCTCCTCATCCTCGTCATACTCATCGGAGTCATCCTGGTTCTGCTTTTTTTTCTGGGACTCTGACAAAGGATAGAACAGAATAGAATAAGTATCAGCCTGCAAAATAAAACACATCACATTGCTATTAAGACACACTGGTCATACTAATACCTTGTGTTTTTTGTTCCAGAACTCTTCTTCTCTCTTCCATGTCTTTCTCTGGAATACCCTCCATGCCATAGATTTCCAATTCAATGTCTGTTCTTCCAGGTATTGCATTGGGAACACCATCTATTGTCTCTTTATGTACCTAAGAAACCATTTAAAAACAAAAAAGGTGACCCGATCAACTGGCTAGCCAATTACCAATAATTGCCAGTTAATAAATGCATGAAACATATATAAAACAGTATTTAATAAACACCGTTTGTAGTCATTATTTGATTCTTCACCTGCATACAGTGGATAGCCAGCCCAGGCCCAGTGTAGAGTTTTTTATGACAGATATGACATTTGAAGTGTTTGGCCTTCTGGTGTTGAATCAGAATCTTTTCATCGTCAAAATCCCTGTTACAATACCTGAGTTTATGGTTTAGGAATCTCATGATTCATGTTCACCCAAAGAAAAGCCTGAACAGTGTTGTATACGACAAAAAACATGGTACATATCAAACAAATAAGTCAGCTTTTCCTCACACATTGTTCTTAACACACAGACCCATGTCGTATCTATTATAACGTTAGTCTGATCCATGGTCAGACTTTATACTGGTGATCTTAGCTAACTTCAGCTGAGCTAAACGGAGGATAGCTGTTACCTAACGTTGGCTAGCGCCGTCTATCTTCAACAGAACCTGCTTTACTTGCTAGTTAGACGTATCACTGCAACGCCGAGCAAGAAAAGGATACCAGCACCAAGGCTTCATTTGCTTTTTCTTCTTTCTTCCCATGTTTTGTGTAGTGACAGCCTAACGTTAGCGAGTGCTACTGCTAAAACAACACAACTGTCAAACTGAAGATGGCGTCGGCTCTCTAACGTCCCACAATGCATTTCGGCGTGCCCCTAACACACGATTCGATATTTTGCCAGTTGTCCAATTTCTGGATCTATATAAAATTATGGATTTACACAGTAGCCTTTCAGTAATTAAAATGTCCCATTAAAAGTTAAAAAAAAAAAAAAATTCTCATTAAAAAACGTTTGTGTATGGAACCAATTAATGACATCAATATCATAGTCGGGCATTTTTGGTGTGTGCACTGGCAGTACGGTTTCGCGCATGCGTACAACTACTATCTTTAAAACGTCATATGTTCTATTTACTTTATATCAGGACATTTTAGTGCCTTCACTTTCATTTACGCCTTGGTTGTTTTAGTCTACATCTTGTAAATAATACCAAAACAACATAAATAATCACATTTTGGATAGCTGTTGGTGAGCCAGCTACGTACAGCAATACGGTACAGTAATGTTTACCTCCCAGACATCATCCTTTCAAGACTCTATTGATGTGGAAGAGAAAGATGATTTTGACAGCGAAGAAATTGCAGGATACAACCAGAAAATTCAACTCAACTGTTACTACACCATCTATCTTTATCAAGGCACCAGGTAACATTTCATGTTCTCGACGATGAGCTGTCGCCGTGCACCTCGATTCATATTAAGTTACATAGATTTAACAGATTAAGCCAACTTCTTGACAACCTAACAGTCTCGGTGTATAATCTCTCTGTCTAATGATTCACAAAGGAGCTGTCCGAGATATCATGTAAATATATTTATGATAGAGGATTATATTTTTCAGTGCAGCACTCTTTCCCAAAAGTGCTTCTCAGATGTTCTGGTCTCTTGTTCCTGGACTGCTGACTGGCTTTCATTGACACAAAACCAGATTTGTACTCCAAAAACTGACCAGGTGATGAGTAAACTGTCAATTGTCTTAGATCTGAGACTACTGGGGAAAATGTGGCATGGAACCAGAGAAGAACAGACTCCACCACCAGTCAGGATGACTTTAGGTAACCAAGGAGTCAACCACCTACTTCTCCTCACTGTCAGTGGTTGTTCCTTTGTGGCTCTCAGTGTTGTACATCGGTGTGTCCACAGGGCTGCCACTGGAATCCAACCAGTATGGAATCAATGCTGTTTCTTTCACGGTTGTGTTCTTATTTGTCATCACTATGCTGGCTGAGTTACATAGCCTTTAGGCCTCTCCCATTCTGTATGGGCCCTCCATTGGAAGATATAATGGGCAACTGAAGTTAAGGAAAATGAATGAAATGCTTTTTAATGTCACGGTAGAGTTGTGAAGAATTACAGAAAATCAGGCATGTGCTCGGTGACTACATCATTTTAGAAACACAAGGGAAAGGAATGATTGCAGACTGTGTGACTCAGTTGTGCAAATAGAAACTTAATGTCATCCAATTGTGTCTTGTGTGGATTTGGCTTCTGATCATCAGCTTCTTCCATTTCCTCTCCATTGACTGGCAGCAAACGTCCTTCATCACTCCCCATGGGCTGCCTGTATCACTAGTAACTTATTCTGTCCTGCCCACAGCCTGAGCCTAGTGGACAGCAGCCTGCCATCAGAGGCGGAGCCTGAGCTGCGATGTTATATCTCCAGGAGGCTGAGTAAAGGAGCCCTGCTGGGGGGCATGGGAAACATCGCCACTGTGGAGCTCAGGTGACCATTGGTTTTTACTATATTCGCTAATGACGCTTAACATTCACAATCAAGTTAAACCAGAGGGGAAATGGCACAACAGAATGCCCCCTACATAATGTCAGCATCTGTGACATCTGATGAAAACAAAGTATACTACTCAGTAGCCTTTAGGCTCCATTACAAAACAATCCTAGATCTTCATTCCATCTTACCTAATACCTAATTGTAAAACGAATGCCATCATTGTAGGAATAGCCTATATGATCTAAATAATTAATAGAATTGTCGATTTTAAAAGGAGAAGCACCTCAAGTTCTGAGGTGGACCGCTGCAATGTTTCATGGTATTTAATAACACAAATGTTTTGGTGATTCACTCTCTCCAGTGTCCCCGAGCAGGCAGTAGGTTGCTACTGTTGTCTTCTGGAACAGGAGAGGTCTCCTGAGCAGCCTGACGCTGATGGAAGTGGATATGTCATCTGCTTTATGGGGGGCTCTGAAAAAGGACTCAACCTATATCCTTTGCTGATGATACTATTTTATATGATATTGTCAGTGTGTAAAGTTGAACACATGTAGAAAGCATCATACAAGGTCTCCCAGCAAAAGAAAATGCATGGATAATCCTTGCTATATTGAACTGTTCCTCCAAGCATTGTTACCTTGCATCTAAGCATTTTAAAGTGGACAGAGAAGCAAGCAACCTTGCCAATTTCTTGACTCGGTACACATTCAGACTAGAGCTGGATAAGTATGTCCAAGGCCTGCAGAGCAGTCTACAAATCCCAGAGGTAACAGAATATAAAACCATTTGAATGGAGCTGGAACCATACATGTGCGCCATACTTGCATGTGTGCTTGATGTAAAGTCATCCGCCTTCCTCTGTGCTTCAGCTGCAGAACCTGGACACGGAGGTGCGTCCCTATCTGAGCCGGTGGTACGAGGAGTCAGTGATGCACATTTATCGAGTGGTTCAGCTCGTCCAGGGCAGCATCAGCTTCTTACTGCACGCCGTGAGTCACCTTTCACCTCTTGAATATGTCATCATGACCAGGAGCCACTCCCACTCAGTGGCTCCCCCAGTGACTACAGATAAATCATGTACAACTCCAAGGGTCAATGTAGACTACCAACTATGTTATTTTACTTATTTCGATGGCACCTGAATTCAGTGTGTATTGTTCGGTTTTGCAAGACTTAAAAATAACCAGAATTACGCAATGCAGTAACTTAGCATTCTGCGTTCAGGCTCTGAGTCACACACATGTGGAGGTCATCAATTCAGACGAAAGGACAAAGACAGACGTGGCCAGGTGAGTTAATTTACACACCTGTACTCGCACTACTATACCAACAAGTCCTGAAACTGCTAAAAGAGCAGTAGCTCTGACTGCTAACTTGAAGCGCGTCACGATTTTGGCTAGCTCTGTATGTGCTGTTGTACTTGTTCGTGTATGTGACTAATGGTCAGTTCGCTGGACGTTACATTTTTGTTTGTGTTAGGTTCATTAAAGCAGCCAGCTTACAGGGCCTGTCCCAGCAGGACACTACTACAGCCTCTCTGTGTAAGGCCATCTCCGAGGACACACACTCTGACCTGACCGTAGACTGCTCTACCAGCCCGCCTACACTCTCCAACACCGGTAGGTGACACTCTGAGACGCGCATATAGGTCTGTGCCCCTTGTAGTGCGAATCTTACAAAGCCTATTAGCCTAACGCAGGTGTTTTCTTCCTCCAAGTCAGTAACCGCTTCTGTGACGACTGGATTCAGGCGTTCCTAAACGCAGCGGAGCGTTGTAATCCTTTCCTGCTCAGACAGATACTGGAGAACTTCAAACTCAAGGTGGCAAACATTCAAGTACACATTGTGACATTCAAACTCTTATAACAGACATTACTCGTCTTTTATTTTACTATGTTTGGACACTCTCTCCCACTGCCCCTTTCCTTAATCATGGCATTTTTTCATTTTCATCCATAACCCCTTACTGCCACTCCACTCTGCAGGCCATCCAGGACATGAACAGCTTGAAGCGTTTTGTACGGCAGGCAGAGATGAGCCACTACGCCCTGTTCCGCTGCTGCCAGTTCCTGCAGAGTTGTGGCAATGGGGACGTACTGCTGCAGAACGCCAGGGCCGAGCACAGTGATCTGCCCGAGGCCTGCAGCATCATCACCGTCCTGGAGGAATTCCTCAGGGAACAATCCCAGGCCCAGGTCTGATTTCATCACAGCTCTGTTACCAGGGTGGGAAAATTTGCACCAGCCAAAAGCAAATTGGTGGTATTCTTTGGTTGCGGAAAGTAAGATTGTCTACTCTACCAGCCACTTTGCAGTCCTTATATGGCATTACATTCTACTCTAAATATAAGTTTGGCAGGTAAACCTTTTAGTGGCTGGCGTAATTTTAATTTTACCTGTTACTATAGCAGTTGGATGAAAACATTAGTTTACTACCCTGACTGATTGATGATTGAAGGATGGTGGTAGTAGAGATGTACTGTAAAACACTTAATATTCCAGTCTTAAAGCTAGGCTCACTTCTACAAATGTTGTTTCTTTTTGGGGTTTTCACTTTCACATGTAGGAGAACTGAAAAGGACCTCTGTTAATCCCAGTTTGGGTGAAAATTAATTGTGCAGAGACACCTGTTTAGCCTACCAACTAGCGTAACCTATCTTTTGTGAATATAATAATAATTGCTAAATTAGTTATTGTATCATGCACCTTCCCCAGTTTTGTGTATCTCTGAATATTTTCTTGTGTTATGTTGTCTGTATTTTATGTTGCTGAATGACCAATTGGAATCAGTGTTAACACAATGAACCAAAATCATTATTGCTACTTTGTTGCTAAACTGACATTGATTGCAAAGCTTTATTTGATTGCTTTAATTGACACTATTATTCTAAATAATGGGATTATTAATGGATATGTTTGCTTTATGTGAAGCTCAAGGTTTCTTTTTAGTATATTACTTTTATTTTTTTCTGTTTCGAAGAGAAATACATTTGTTGAGAATGCACAAATCACTTTTATCCATTGTTTTTTTTTTCAGCACAAAACAGCACTTGTTGTTTCTTACATTTCAACCTAATATCTGCATTATGTTTTTGTCATATAAGAACCATCTTTAACGATCAAGTTCCATTGTTTAGTCTGTTTAATGCTTCGGTGGGAATGCAGTGCTGTAGATGAAGTGTATGCAAAGTATTCTCTGTTTACGTCACCGTCACAAACGTCACCAGCCCGATAGTCAATGCTAGACAATGCCCATCTCTGTACTGTGTGAAACCAATTTCTGACAAGATTTACAAAACATTTGCTTAAAGGTGGTGCTGAGTTTTTCCACATTCTGAAGTGTAGTAAGGCGTTAGAGTGTAGCATAATTATGAATGGCTTAAAAAAAAAAAAGTGCACCTATTGGGAATGCACAGTTAATCTTGGCATGTGTGAATTGTGTTTTGTTTCATAGCACCCTGCATCAAGCCTTCAGGTTTTTGTTTCCTATTAAATACACTAATGCATTTAAGAACTAGACTTAGACCCTGCCTGCTAAAACCAGTCCAAAGTGTGTAATAAAGCAATATTGATGTTTGTGGTATGTACTTAAACTGTGAATCTTGTGACATTTACCAGTACACGAGTCAGTTTGTTATAGTGAACCATACTGTGACTGACCTCTGTACTTATATCTGTATCATTTCTGGGCTCTGTACAGTGTGGTATATTATTTTATAAATGAATATGTGGTTCTTGGTATTGTACATATGAGTTGAAGTAAATAATACTATTGATCCTCTTAATTGTCAGAGTCGTGGGATTGACTGTATGTTTGTTGCACAGAAAAGGGGATGTACATTATGAACACTGATTCAGCTATAAATCTGTGTATAGCACAATATATCATATCTAACATGCCAGTTCATACAGATAGATAATGTGTGCTATGAATAAATCGTACTTGCAAACAAACCGGTAGCTATTAAATAAGGAAGATTCTTCTGTCCCCGGTCCTAGAAGTACACAGGCATGTTTGGTCCATTAGAGGCAGCCAACCAGCCCGCAGATTCTCCCCCTAAACTGACCATCATGTCCTCCAAGAGACTCTCTCCCTCCTCCAGCTGGTCCTCTGCAACAAGCAAAAGACAAGGACACGGGTTGTAAGTACCAAGGCAAGCAGGTGAAAGAGTATCCAAAGCAGGTGTCCTTTCCCTGCAAGCATTTGCTTTTTGTTATGGCAATCATTCCACGGAAAAACGAAGGCTAATTCAACCTTCACAGCGGAAAGGGAGACGTCCCAAACGAGGGAGACGGGAAGAGCAGTTACAGTATCGTGAAGTCAGATTTACCAAGAGCGTGTTCTGTCATCTTTCTCAAAAGCGAGCTCGGCACGTCATAGATACTCTCTGTCATCTCTCTGTGTTCTGAAAAGGGATAAATAAAATCACAGCAAAAAAAATGAATTTGGTTTCTAGTTTTATTATGTACATTAAAGGTCTTGTGTTTGCGCTCACCCTGGTGGCCACCAGCCCTCCTGTTGGAGAGAGGGATGTCATACACGTCCTCCTCCTCCTCCGATATATCCTGGACGTCATACATCGCTAAAGAGATACGATAGAGCACATCGTAGGGTCACTTCGGACAATTTGAGGAAGAGGTTGGGAACACATAGCCTCATTTACAAACTTTAAATTCTGTTCAGTAAAGTTAAAAGTTAAAGGTTTCAGTAAAGTTCAATTCTGTCACAACTGTTAATGCCAAAAGTGATACCCACATTTTCGAGGTGGTAAAACGTCATAGTCGCCCTCCTCAGTCTCCTCTTGTCTGTCCTCCACGCTTAGAAAACCGCTAGACCAATGCGCACCACTGAACCTTTCACCTAAAAAAAACAGAACTCTGAGTGGCACATTTTCACTTTCAATAGCAGTACAAGACAGAATTCCCAGAAAACTAAGAAACTCCAATGACTCATTACCCTTGAATTAATTGTAAAACTTTCCATTCCAGTCATGAACATCCTCTCTACATTTCTTTTCCAAGCTACTCTTGTTTACGTCATCATTATATGGTCACAGGAATACTGTCAGGGCACTATGGCCGTGACATTTGCTCTAACTAAAGGTTGCTTTTTACTATGATGAGCTAGTAATCGCACTCATTGCCAATCACAATGCATAGGAGCGTAAGCTGAATGCCCAAAAAGTAAATGTAAAAGGTAAGCCTTTAGAAAAACAAACACTAAAAAGTGCATTAAAACTTTACCCTTATGATGCCGACACTTACATGTTGACAAGGTGTTGTTTTTGTAGATGGTTTCTTCGCTGTTCTCTAGGAAGGCTGAAGCGGTCTGGTCTGGAGGGGTGGGGGACGGTGCCGGCCCACCATCCAGAGGCCCGGCCTCACTGTGACCGTCTGAGGGGCTGTATGAGCTGGACTGTCCTGTCCTTTGCTCCTCAAACACATCCAGGCTAAAGAATACAACAAGGACAGTATCTTCAGAAAAAGCATAGTGAAAAAGATCAGCAGCCAAAAATAGACAACTATTATAGAAGGTGCCAATTCTTTTCATTGCCGATGACAGAGCATCAAGCAGATAACCCTAACATAAAATTCCAATATTCTATACTATAACTATAATATATCATATTAATATTCAGCTGACTTGAAACAGAGCGCCTAAGTCCAGTTCATATCTGTCACGATGGAGTAAGCATCACTCACCGTGTTCTTCCAAGGTCTGAGCCCCCAGAGTTAGAGAGAGACATTGCCCGCCATAACTGTCCCATCCACTCCTTCCTCAGAGCAGCCGTCTCTGCCGCCTACACACACACACACACACACACACACACACACACACACACACGTTTGAAGGCACAGCAGTCAGGGATTGTTTAGGGGCCGACACAGGGTTGATACAGACCAGCACATGCTATCCTGAAGCTAGACACGCTATGCAGAACGGCACTAAGCCACAGCGCTGACTGAACCGACAGTAGAAGTGACTCACCAGTACTTTCTTCTTTCCGCTGGTCATGGTGATCTCAAACACAAAGCGCTTGCTGGCGTCCCTCTGGACCTCTCGCACTGACTGCACCTGACCCAACATGCATAACCAGTCATATAGTTAGCATCATTCTGTACTGTAGCTTCAGAACTCTGCTCCACTGTGTGGAACCAACGGTAGAGGAAAAGCAAATTGCTAGAGACAATACACTTTCTACTGCAGTGTAGAGTGGTAGGGGACTCACAGTGTAAATGTAGTACAGGCCTCTCAAGTGCGACTGTGAACAATAGAGAATAATGTCAGGATCGCTCACAAAAAGGGATCTTGGCCCTGTCACCAGCAGTTTCTCCTATTACAGCTTGTGTTTTTGATCTATGTACATAAAGGTCACCAGTGTTAAGTTGAAAAGACTTCCCACTAAAGATATACTTACAGCTCTGGCATCCTTCTTAGTGTAGAAGAATAAGGTTGTGTTTTGGAGCCTGAACCAATATGTTGCCCACTTAATTTTCTATAGATATAAAGATAAATAAATAGATAGTTATTAAGAACATTCGATTTGGGTATATTAACTGGGAAATGACCAAGTCAGGCAGAGAAATTGAAAAACAAATACAGTGCATCTGCCATCATGTTATTCACACAACCCCTTAAGGTTTTGTTCGACAGATAACTCAGTCCAGTCAAACATATTGCGCTCATGAATTAAGCCATATAGAAATATTTTGGAATTTTATACATCACCTTACCATTTTGTCTTTTCTCTTCTTTAGATAGCCCTCAAATAGTAACGTAGTCTCATCTGTTGACATGATCGACTGCTGTAGAAGTGGTCAGTGTGGCGGCTTGTTAATTCTGTCTACCTGTAGCTGATGTGACTTCCTACTAACAGAATCTGAGAGCATAAACTACCTACTTCTCTATTACACACACACACAAAGTTAACTTTAGTTTCCATTGGCTTCATACATCCTGCAAACAGTACATCTGAAACCATTGACAATGAAATCTTAAAAAGTATATTTGTGATACAATTGTAGATTCACAATTGTACCTGGAGACACAAATGAATTAAAAAGCCTTTGTTGTTCTAAGGCCACGCTGACGCCCAAAGCAGGTAGTTACAGATACATCAAACCACTGAAACCTCGTTTTTAAATATTTAATATCCATCGATTGTTTGACAAAAAGAAAAACAGAGGCCACACCAGATCACACACTTCTTTATTGTAAATGCTGGAAAATTCAATGAGAAGAAACGATTCCATATTTTTAAGGTGGGAGAGGTGTAATGTATGGTTGTTAATAGTAGCATACTCTCTAGCTTTGTGGTGCGTCTAAGTTCATAAAAATAGAACGAGGGACAAAGCTCTATCTGAAGTCCACAAAAATAAAAACAACGGAGGCAGATAGTCATGATATACACCGTGACAACAGATTTGATACTAAATACAAAAATACATGAAAAATGTAAATCCCTCAGTCTGTTTAGCGCGGTGCTGAGAAAACCACTCAAAACAGACAAGAAAAC
>OMKK01056717.1:0-13700 GCA_900302305.1 Polymixia japonica | reverse complement strand
GAGGCCTAGTGATGCTGTGTATGTGTATATGTCTGATGGATAGAGGGGCAGTGCAACGTCTATTATTATCAGGTCTGGTCTAGACAATGACAATGACAATGAGTTTCCATCACAACAGAGCCAAAGTTTGGTGACTAACCAACACTGGGACCAGAACTGTGTTTTGGCAGGGTACAGTGGGTATACTGGCCCTGAAGAAGGCTTAAAGAACTCCTCCACCCCGATGAGATGTTGACTTCTGAATATTATTACTCGGCCTGTTAATGTAGAAACCTAGTGCTAGCAGAGAGGAATGAGTAAGCCCACCAGTTTGAACACTGGGCAGGGGGTGTAGAGTGTACTGGGTGGTCCAGCAACATCCAGCTATCTATTTTACACCTATTCTGCAGTACCATAGGTTAAAGTAATACATTGAAATGTAGTTATTTTGCTTAACTGGAATCTTTTATATTACAGTTAAAAAAATTGCTTACCTACATTTTTCTCAATGACACCATGAATAACTGTTAGCCACAAGCTAGCTAGCATTACCTTGTTGATAGCAGTCCCCACTTGTTCAAAAAGAGACACTAACTGAAGGACAAATGTAGCCTATTTCCCCACAAGTAAAGGAAGATTCCAGCCATTTTCAACCTGGACCTCATTTACCTATCTTTTCCAATCAATCTGAGCAAACTTTCATCAATTGTCTCATTATAGTGCTACTTACGGTCTCAGCTGCTAGGTCTCCAATACAATCCTATGGGGCCAGTCCCAAAGTCTATATTTAATTTTCAGTTTATCTATGATGTGACACCCAGCAAATATTATTATTTACTGGGCGCACTACTTTACACAGCTGAGACCCGCTAAAAGTCTTGTTCTACCCGATCGAGCCGTTGAAGCCGATGTTGTGTACGCTTGCTAGCATTTGTCAATGTGGAATGCCGCTGTGCATGAACACCAACAGCCAGAGAAGAGAAAGCAAGGAAGGGTTCAAACAATGGCCAAGCTAGCATCAAAACTGACAGGCATGTCTTGAGATATTTTTTAACAGGCTTCCCAAATGTCAAATTCCCTGACTTTTCCCTGACTAAAAAGATGAATTTCCATGACCTGTAATGAATGGAAAAACAGGCAGAGCAGACAGAAACCAGCCACAGTATTTTAAACCCATCAATTTGGGAGCTTTATTTACTAGTTTGTTTACGTTTTCAGTACAAAGCTTAAGGTTTTCACTGCTTAAACATAGTGCACAGTTATGATCACATACGACTAGGCCTATACACCCTTATAAACACACCGACCCTTATGCAACAAACTGAGCAAAACGTTTGTTCTTAAATGGGAACAAAAATAATGAATTTACACGGATATTACTTCCTTGAATACTTACAAGAAGTTTTCGTACACTGGGCAATGAATCTAAGATTCCCTACACTTTCTGCCTTTAATGCAAGTTCATCAGCAGACTGCTCCGTATTCTGCCTTTAATGCAAGTTCATCAGCAGACTGCTCCGTGTCTGAGGCAGCTTTCTGGAGGCGTGTTCTCTTTTAATTTAGCTCATCCATCTCATCAGAGAGAGTTTTCCTTTTCATGTTTTGTGTTTCTGCTACTTTAACCATAACAACCACTCACACAGGAAACGTGTGAAATAACCCGATAAAGAAAAATACTGCATGGAAAATATTATATTTTGATGAATAGCAACTAAAATATAAACATGCTACAAAACAAACTTCCCTGATATTCCATGACTTGGCCCAAAAAACAATCAAATCCCCCGATGTCTGGAATAGACTAGGGATGGATTGTACTAGTGTCTACTGGCCCTGTAGGATTGTATTGGAGACTAGTGTGACCAGCACTGAGACTGTAAGTAGCTCTATAATTAAGCAATTCATTACTTTTTTTTTTTTTTTAATGATCGACAGAGATAGGTCGATATGGCCAGAAGTATCTTTTAAAGTCCACCTCCAGTATTTCTTGTGTTTTTGATCTGTTTATTATTGTCATATGCCAACTCCTGCTGATATAAATGAATTTCCATATTCACCACCATAAATGTGTGATATTATGTGATTTTTGCACCAAATGTTCAAGATTTCAAGCTCCTCCTAAAACAGTACTTGGCAAAAAGTGACTCATCACTATCCAAGCTTAATGAATGTCTTCCAGTGGTCTGGTGGTGGAGCAGTCTTTGTTTATCATTGAGTGTCATTGGGTGCCATAGTGTTGCTACTGTGTGACGTTTGTTTGCTAACCACAAACCCATTTTCTGTTTGGAGAAAAACCAACCAGAAGTAAATTGGAAGTAAAATTGTAGGACGGCTTTAAGTCCCTGTGAGAGAAGAATTTATATAGCGCTTTTCTAGTCTACTGACCACTCAGAGCGCTTTACATTACCTGCCTGACATTCATCCATTCACACACACATTCATACACTGATGGCAGAGGCTGCCATGCAAGGTGCCAAGCTCATCAGTGTCTTGCTCAAGGACACTTTGACACGCTCTCTGGAGGAGCCGGGGATCGAACCAGAAACCTTCCGGTTACTAGACGACCCGCTCTACCTCCTGAGCCACGCCGCCCCTTTAAGAACCCTTTAAGTACTACAGCCACCATAACACCAATTAGTTGTTGAATGAGATGGAATTTCCAGTGGTACTTTAAGCCTTTACACAAGCTTTGTTTTGTATTCACTATTATCCTACATACAATAACAAGACAATACCTCCTCTAATGGAAAAAGTATTGTCATCAAATATTCCATCCTTTACCCCACCTACACTTAGCATATATCACAGGGAAAAGTTCATGCCATGTCCCTTGTTTGTTTTTTCATGTATAACTTAACAGGTGATCATCATTATTAAATCTTACTCATCCCCAAAACGTGTCCTGAACTTCCTTTGATGTGACAGAGTCACTGTGAACAAGCCTGTAGGAACAAAAATGTTTTGCATGGTTTTGCATTAACCCCCAGGTCAACCCTAAAGCTGGGGCTCGCTTGTGTACACCTGGATTCATAGACGTAGCAGTGGCACTACGAGACACAGTATGCAGTGTGTATGCGGTTTGCTTAGGCCATTAATCTGACTTTGATAACTGAGGCCATTAATCTGACTTTGATAGCTAAAATAAACTACAAAAACGTTTTTCATGAAAATATGGAAACAGCATGTTATAGTTTCACGATACTTTAGATGTATGGTAACAGTAAAATAGCTAGTACTGGACATTACTAGCTAGTACTGGACTACTACATTACTTAACAATAATTAAGATGGCAGCCTCCAGCGCCCATGCTATCCATCCCCCTGTCTCTCTACTCTTTAGATTCTTCGAGCGTGAAGCGACTTGAAGAATTACATTTACAACACAAGCCCCCCCGCCCCGTCTCTACTGCTCTGACGTATAAGTCACGGTGTGGTGTCAGCCACTGTTTAGCTTTCGGTCACTCTAAACTACATCTCACAAACTTTGCAGAAGTGGCACATGGCACGAACAAATGCCACAAACTGTTAAGCGAGTGAGTTACGATACCTGTCGTGAGCTGTGGTACATCTGGGAAGAGCGTTCCACCGACTGAACTGCCTTGAAGGCATGTACTGGAAGTCCTGTGTGTTTTCGCTCAGACTAAACTGGGTGAGACTGTCCAGCCAACTCTTAGCCACATGTATGGGGTCTGGGGTTCAATGCCTGGCTACAGCGATTTCTACGCATCTTTAAGGTCTTTAACCCCCCCCCCCACACACACACCCCAACACTGCTAGTGCCTTCACACCCAACGTGGATTGCTTGATCTGAGCTGTGAAAAAAATAAAAAATAAATAAAACCACGAGAGGCCAGAACGTTTTCCTTCTGTGGGCTGGCACCTACCACCTTCTGGAGCCGGAGGGGTGACTCGCTGGTGCTGGGCGGCGGAGGTTAATAGGTTTATCAGTGAGTTGACACCTGGTCTCCAGAAGAGTTTTAATTAACCAGGCCGTTGGTCAGTGAGAGGTAGGGAGCAGGTTTCCATTATGAGGGGGCGGCAGGCTAAAGCACGGCTTGCTATTTCAGCCAGCAAATTGGAGAATTAATGATGTGGATAATCGCCCTGTTCCTCTCAGATCTCTGAGAGTCTCTCCTAGTCCAACGAAGGCCACTGTGTGTGTGTGTGTGTGTGTGTGTGTGTGTTAATAAGTAGGAGGTAGTAGGCCTGTAACATGTGTGTATAAGACAGTTTATTCTGTACATGAAGGTATAAGAGAGTGAGCAAGAAAGAGCAAGTTTGGGTGGAATAGCTGTGTTTTGGAGTGCTTGTGAACCTGTGCAGGATCCTTATCAGGCCTTGGTGTGTGTCCCAGTTCCTCAGAAAGTTAACTTGTGGACTTTTCACACACTTGAGGACTTTTGCACAGATGCCTTAGGGGACTTTTGGACCCTGGAATTTAAACGTGCTATTTTGTAAGATTTCTCGACTCCATGAGCAAACGACACATTCATTTAATCTGTTACTTGTTGACACAGTGGTCGGTGATAACAGCAGAGGAAACTGATTGTTCAGTTGGGTACGTCATATCCTAAGGATGTCATTAATCTAAAGGGAATCTGCCTTATTGAGATCATTCTCACTTAACAACAAGCACATTCTAAAAAGTAACCTATTGCAATTTGGATATTGCAGTAGTCTTTTTTTTTAATTTTTTTAATTAATTTGTTGAATGAGCTGTAGCGAGCGGTCTAGCTTGTTTCTGAGGTGGGAAAACCCCTGGACCTGTGGTGTCTCTCTTCTGAAACCAGATGGGTGGATCACCTGCCTCACGGCTGGGATAGGAGGTGATGAACTAGGGATAGTGTTACAGGCCTATGCATCTGGCTGCCCGTGTGTGTGTGTGTGTGTGTGTCATCAAGGGTTTGAGTGTGTGTGTGTGTGTGTGTGTGTGTGTGTGTGTGTCTGCGTGGCTGAACATGGCTGAGAAATCAAAGACCCCTCAAAGACGACGACACTTCTAGCTACTAGTTTGCTCTGTTCTTTGTAACCCTCTTCCATATATATGCATCAATTATATATACAAACAATATATTGAGCCACTATTAATCAAATCAAGCATATGGTAATTTATGTTATACAGGCAATCAGAAATTGTGTAAAGGTTATAGTGATTTTCAGGGCATGAAATGAACTTCTTTGTGCTAAATTTCATCAGCCAGTTTAATTTCTCAGCAGCCAAAGGTGTGTAACCTGTCAGAGCGGCCAAAAGCCAAACTTCTGTAGCAGTTCTCTTGTGGCTGGTGTTAATTTCAAGCCCCAGTGAGAGTTTTGCGAGGTCCTCGGCAGGTTCTTACCTCAAGGTGGGACTAATAGCCACAGACCACACTCTGTCATACATGGGAATGGTGTCTCTGGGGAAGCTGGAAGCTGTAGTCCAAATCTGAAGGAAACGGCATAGAAACGTCACCATTAAGCATGTCTCATATGTACGTCGAACACTATCAAGCAGGCCAAGAAACGCATTCGCTCGTCTTGTATTTGCAAGGTGTTGCAAATCAAGTGACAACATTTTCTCATTTGCTTGTGAACAGTGTCAGTCGCCACTACTGACAGCACAGCGCAAACAAGGTTCTTATTTCTTATCTTTTTCTCAGGACAGACGGGTTTGCAAGCAGGAGAACAAACTATTCCTGCATAAGTACCGCGCTGGCTGTTGTCATTTTACTGAATATTACATTAGGTCAGCAGCCTAACTCACCCGGGCTGTGCGGTCTCTGGATCCACTGACGATGAGACCGTCTCTGGCATCCAGGCAGTTGACTTCCTGGTTGTGACCTGACAACTCCACTGAGACTTGACTTCTTCTGCTGTGGACCAGGATTTTGCCATCGCTGACAAGAGACACATGGGAAATTACTAGACATTTTTGATATTCATATGGAATTTTCTTCTTTGTTCTGATAGATGTAGAATGATGCTGTCAGGATTTGTGATTGTTGGGTACACCTGCAGCTAACAGTACCTATACGCTAACGTCAGAGGAAATGCAACTTCCGGTGACTGGTAGCTCGGGTTCCATTTGTTAACAATTGAGCTAGTGGAACCCAACGGAACCACGAAAACATTAACATCGTCCGAAGACAACAGTTGTTTTTTTGACCACGACAGGTACGCGTTTCATAATGTGCAGGATGAAAACATTGTATTTACATGGTGCAGCTTAATAGATTTTGTGATCGACAATGCATATTTTTCAGCAAACTCTTAAATTACTACTAAAGACTACAAACACGTTGACCATTACTAGGTTTTCATTGGCCGTTACTCTTTGGATTTTGAATACTTTCAACATTATCATCATTGAGAAGAGAGTGGAGCTGTTTTTCTGAGGAAATGGCACTGCCACGCCCAGTACTGCACAGTACAAAGTGGAGCCAGAGCTTCTGCTGATAAAATGTGTCGTTTGCAAAGGAGAAAGCCAAAAATGCTCTCCAGCCATTTTCATTTCATGGTACCAAAACAGAAACATTTTCCCCCATAATGTGACAAATGCTTACTGAGGAAAAATAAGAGAATCTTTTTTCAAAATGTTGTAGTGTCCACTTAATGTTAAATTTTAAACACGCATACAATCACACAGTGAATTCATAAAAAGAATATTATAAATAATAGAATATTATTATTTAGAATATTGGTGGCTAACAGAACATTTGTACAGGACCAACACTGGAACTGATCAGTTTTGTTGTCATGGTAATGTGTTTTTTGTGTAAGTTATACTAAAACTGCAATGTCATGACATTATGTACTAGTCATTATTTTCAAGAAGAAAAGAAGTCTGTGAGCAACTCTATGTCTTTACGCCTAATGTCTCAATAGGTTTTTCTACTTTGCATTTACTAATAGCCTGCTTCCATCACATTAATATGTTCTTGTGCCATCCTCTGGGGTCATGCATGCTATTTAAAAATAAAGTCAAGCTTTAAGTCACAAGGTTAACAAATAGATTATAAGATACCTTCCACCACTGACGAGGTGAGAGTCTGTCAGAGCAAAGCGACACACGTCACCCTTGTGGCCTGAGTAAACGGCAAACGGATTTCGCTGGAACCGCCCCTTGTCTTGGCGCAGATGGTATATGCCGATGTCTGCGGCCTGAGAAAGAAACAGCATATCCCCGTCCAGCTGCAACCATGGCAACAACCTGGGGGAGGAAGGATATGGAATTGAAGAGTGGAATTAATGATGTGTTTGGGATGTAATGGTGGGAAAATAAACAAATGTGAATTCTGAGAACAAATCTTAAAGGTGCTATCAGTACAATTGGCATGATTTTAACATATTACAGATAGCACCTTTAAAATGTTGTACCCACAAAAAAAAAAAAAAGAAAAACCCAGAAATGTCCCATCCTTGAACATTTATCTTTATTTTTGGAAGGTTAACAAATGAATGTAACAAACAAAATATGCTACAAGCAATTCCATAGAAGAAAACCTTTTGAAGTAATTAGAGGATAGAAAATCCAATTATTGACTGTTTGACCACGACTACAGTGACGCGGCCACGTGTAAAATACTAGAAGCTGACTGATCAAATCAGTTGTGTGGCTGGTGGTTCCTGGGAAGAGGGGAGTCTCACTATTTCATGTTGCGCCTGGGTTGTCCCCTAGGCCAGGTCGTAACACATTGAATAACAAAAGTATAAAATATCAGAGAACTGACTTGAGGCAATACATTTATGCACAACTTGCTATCATGTGTGATAGTGCTTGGCCAGACAAGGAGCGACACTCTCCCCTCCCTCAACAACTGTCCAAGTCCAGTTATAGTGGTAATATTTCACTAATGTGTGAGTAAAGTATGTGCATGTGTGTAACCATCTTTCTTTCCTTTCTGTTACTACAAATAATATACTGAACAAAATTATAAACACAGCATATAAAATATAGCTATTTCTGATAAAGGGTTATTCTAAACGTTTAGTGCATGATAAAAAAGGGTTAAATCAACCTAAATGCGAGATTTAAAAAAAAAATATATATATTGCTCACCTAGCGATAAATCCCTATAATGCAGTGAATCCCCAGACCAGACAGGTACGGCATCAAGACACAATAATCACGATGTGTGACCATTACACGGACACTCCTTGGACTGGGGACAATAAAACGCCACCTTGAAATTACATTTTTAATCAAAGGACCAGATGCCACAGATGAGCAGAGAGAGAGGAGCTGGATGCTGGCATGTCAGCTAGGGCCGTCGCCAGACATCTGAATGTGCACGATTCAACGATGTCACGTCTGAGACACCGTTTTCAGCAGCATGGCACAAGTGTTGTTTTACGCGATGTCAGTGGTGGACATACACGGTACTGACAGTTGTTAATCCACGTCTTGACCCTACTTCAAGTTCGTCCATTGTCTTTTTGAATTACATTCATTGTCTGCTATAACATTCCTTTCATTAAATTGTTAAAATGTTTATTTTCCTTTGTAGAAAGATTTATATTCATATGTCCATTATAAGTTTGAAAAATGTATAAATGATCACATACTGCGTTTATAATTTTGTTCAGTATATATGTTTTTTGTCAACTTGCCTGCTTGGATCTCTGTAACCATGTCTTGCACAACAGGTCTAGAGGTTTGCTGATTACTATGAAGAAAGAAGGACTAAGCATTTAGTATCTGATTAAAAACAGTATGTAGTCAGTATGCAAAATACTTACTTAATCTTCCACTTGAGAGGAGTTGCTATTTTGCAGGCCCCAGTATACCAGTTCTGAGCTACCTTCACCCTCTCCTTCAGTGGAATTTGCGGATATCTGCAACGATAGTGACACAAACATTAACTTTGTGCCAATTTACGGCCGTCCACTTGTAAAGACATGATGGAGATTCCTAAAAAAACAACACATTTTAATGAATGGGTTTACACTGGTAGTAACGCAAGACTAATCTGAGGTGTCAGGGCCTGGGCCGAGCAGCAGCCAACACTCATCCAGACAGTCAACAGTAGCATATGCATTCACATGTGTTCAGCAAGCCTGTGCCAGAAGGGGTGGACATGAAGCAGGAGGAAGCAGCTTGCCTCTCTCTCACAGCGAGGGGCTGAAGGATGTGCTGCCCCGTCACTCTAAGTGAGACTGCCAAGTTCATTGACATGCATCTCTGAGGCAATGCCTGATTTGATTAGAACGGGTTTCGCTCTTCCACAATGGGGAAAAAGGCTGGAGGGATGGAAACTGGGATGCCATCATGACTCTGGTCATTATGCGATCTCTGAGCTAGTAAGGCTTGGCTCAAGAGGATGATGATTTCCTTGATGATGGCTTCTTCCTCTCAAGAGGAGGGTGACTTCTTACACTATATAGGCTGAATGGCAGGGCAGGGGACAACTGGAGTAGCAAAGAACAGACAACAGATTTTATATAATTTTTTTTAGGAAATTCTGTGTTTCCCCAAACACAGACTTACATGTGGTGGCAGAATATCATACAATACCAGAAAGGCAGACCACACAAACACATTCCTCAAACTGAATAAATACTGTTGTGCACCTTTGTTACTTGCTCTAGGCTTATACAAATAACCTATGCATCTGAAGGTAAAACAGAGTAAGCAAGCAACTTACAGTACATGTTGTTGGAGGTGGGGTTACATGCGGACTCCCTGTATGCCAATTCCCACTTTAGCAATTCTAGTGCTTAGAGATGCACAACATTGAGCAGGAGGAGCAGAAAGGTATAACAAAGGTACATTTAAAAATAGTTAAAAGCAGAACTGATATGAGAATACAGGTGCACATGGCTTATAGACCAAACTAAAGCTGTAGGTTACAGTCAGTGTTTCACAGCAGGTGTTGGCCTCTCCAATGCCCTGTGTTTATCTACTCAGGAATTCAGTTACATAAAAACTACCAGCGCAAATATGTGGTCAAAGCATGAGAGCAGACTGGCTTGACAACAGTCAGTAAACACTGTCACAGAACGACAACAGAGAACAGCCACCTGTTTTTAGCATGTTAGCTAACTCTGCTAATGCTAAGCTACTAAAGCTACTATTAAGCTAGCTTAGCTAAACACGCATGTCAACGTGCTGGGAACGTCTAGAAAATACGACTATTATCTTACTTGTCTTTCCCGTATCGAGTAATCCCGGTGTTCAGGAACTCTTTGGCGATCTTCCTCCACACCGCGTCGCGGTTCACAAAGTGATAAGTTGTTTTGCAAACTTGAGAAAGGCGACTCAGAGACTTGTAGTCCAGATATGACAGTATATGATAGAGGACATCCTCTGGCAACTGAGATAACAACATTTTGAGCGATTTGAGACGTTTTCCAATCTCTTTTTATACACTCTGTATTTCGCCCGCGGCGGTGTGTTGCCTCGTCTATGGTAAATTTTAAAGACGGGTTTAAAAATCGGTAAACAATATTCCATCTTTTAGAGAGCTGCAAAACAGAACATACAGGAAGCCATTCCGGAAGTGTACTACTGACAGTGGGTGACGTCGTTACGTTGTGGAACGTAAGGACGTAAACTGTGTTTGATGAGTCGGTTTCAATTTGTCTGTGGGGTGTTGATTAATTTTCCAGTCTTTCAATAAACGATGTATTACTTGATGTACTTAAGATAAATGCCAATTAAGATTTTCCTATTAATGTTATTATTATTCTGGCTACATTTTCAATTCACAAAATTAAGTTTTTGAAAAGTATGCCCATTTCTGATATATTTAAGAAATAATTTAAGATATAGATTTACTTCAAGGATTTCATGGGAAAGCATAGTATATTGAAATCAATCCCTGAAGTAAAGCTCTCTTAATAGATTTTATTACTTACACATGCTTTTTCCTTTTATTTAGTTGTTTTTATGTTGTTATTATGTTATCTGTACTTGCTCAGTAGGCATAATCCATGTTTTGCAGGCTATAATGTGGACGGTTGCCTTTTGATTGTATTTGTAACTTTAAATAAATAAAACTAGGCCAAAACCTAGTATATGGCTGGACCGTGTATGGTCAATGTTCGGGCTGGGCAGATCGATACCAAAAGTATCAATACTACAGATACTACGTCTCCTTTTGAAGATCTATTCTAGCGTTAATAGGATCGATACCAAAAAAGAAAATGGATCCGTCTCTCTCTTTCTCACAATTTTATTTCATCAACGAGTAGAGAAACTGTCTCTGCAAACTCCGTTCCTGTGTCATCTTTACCACAAGAGTGTAGATGATGTCCTGTGCATATGAACAGCTTCTTAGTGCATGCACTGTCAAACAAGACCGCTCTTTAGTATTACTTGGTATCGGATCAAACCCCAAATTTGTGGTATCGCCCACCTCTACATGTGCCAAATTGTGGCCAAAAGCCTTGTCGCTAGAGGGCTTTTAATTTCTTGTAATATTGTCTAAACTAGCACAGTACGGGCTTT
Organism: Polymixia japonica; assembly: GCA_900302305.1. Classification (NCBI taxonomy): domain Eukaryota; kingdom Metazoa; phylum Chordata; class Actinopteri; order Polymixiiformes; family Polymixiidae; genus Polymixia; species Polymixia japonica. Next base: position 2,296 of record OMKK01056717.1, on the reverse strand, counting down.
CCTCCATCTCGTACATTCTGCTTTTCACTTCCTGCCCTCCATCTGATTTTCACCATCGGAATCACGTGACTGCAAACAACGAATGGTATAACTTCATCACTCATTCAGTCGCTGTTGTGATCCAGCCAAAAAATAAAATTAATTACTATTTAGGACAGGCCTCTGAATTCAAAATCTGTTGACAGTAGCAATTCCTGATTGATCTAAAATGACAATAATGATATCTGATATTTATTTTGAAATAAAGAATTACTGCCAGTGTTTTTGGCTTCCACAGAGACGCCAGGGAAAGCTATGTAGCCTTTCTCAACAGTTATTATTGACCAGTTGGAGCTTGATTTCTCTGCCTCAAAAAAAAAAAAGTAAGACTATAATTAGCATCATCATGTGATTTAAATGTTGCAATCACACACATGATCCAACGTGTGAGTTGGATAATCACGAGTTTGCCTGTGATTATACTGTGTCTTATGAATGAATTTCTTAAAATTAAATCAATATTTAACTGCCAAAAGAATGTGTGGCCTCTGACAATAAGAGCAGTTTGCAGATGCCCCTCTAATTAGCAGTGAGACTACTATTTGTCTACAAACCATTGTGTTTATTGGGGTGGGATTAAATTGATATGTAGGCCTTGATTGCATGGCAGTTCTGGTGGTATTTTGTTGTATTGTGTGTGTGTGTGTGTGTGTGTGTGTGTGTGTGTGTGTGTGTGTGTGCATCCATGCATGCATGCCTGTGTGTATTTTCAGGGTTTGACAAAAGTGTACAAAACAAACCATAACAAACAAGAGTTTATTATCAGTATTTATTTATATATATGTATTTATTTAATATATTTATTACACTTTTTAAATTAATATTACATCCTTAAAAATATTTTACACATCCTCAGATAAAAATATATATTTACATGTAAGAAAACAGACATGCAAGGGTCAACACAAACAAGGCTTGAGGTGGTGGTGGGAATCAAATATATAAAAATAAAAAACGTTTACATTAAAAGTTAATTTAATTTAAAAGTGTGACATCACACTCCAATTTGATCGATTGTTTATTTAGTTGGACTCCGATGGGCTCAAAGTGTGAGCCTCAGTGACAGATTTTAGAATCCTCAACCTTTCTGTGATTCTTTTAAACAGTGTCATTCTTTAGGGCATCAGAGATGATGCAGTCTGGTGATATTGTCAGTGACTTCTGGGCTGCCCCTCATCTGCCACCTTGTTCTCAGGCCCCATAGAAACATCCCAACTGACCTGAACCCTTCTGTGTTTTTGTTGTTGTGTGTTGTTCTTGTACGGTGAGCCCCGTCTCATGTCAACATTCAAAGCTGTCATTGTCTGACATGTTTTTCCATTAAGGCCACAATAGGGCTGTTTGATCAGGGGTTATGGTATGTGATAGGTCGTTTGATCAGGGGTCATGGTGTGTGATTGGCAGATATGCAGCTCCTAGGTGGCGCTTTTTGTTCAGACCAAAGTGGCTGCGTGACCCTTTCCCATTCAACGCTACAACCGCGACGCTTACAGAAAAGGGAGCTTACAGACGCATACGGAACATGGAAGTGTGAGAGGAGAACCTCCCATGGACCAGGTTTCTCGCACCGACCCAGCTACAAGCAGTTTAAAGTATGACCGTATTCCTTTCTGCAGCTGGTGGGGGGCAACATATCATAAGTGCTATGAATATGTCTAATATGACTGAGCATAAAGCATCCAGGCTTGTTATTTAGGTGCATCTCAAATTATGCAAAAACACGCAACTATGATATTATACTGTTTATTTTTTTCTGGACAGTTTTGCAAATTGTGCATTTAAAATGTATTTTGTTTTCCCACCCATACATCTGCATATAACTTTGTAACGTTTGCAGATATTCTGAGGTTGAACTAAAGTGAAGCTCAGCCCAGCATTGCTCAAGACCTATTTAGGCACTAAAACTGCCAAAGTTGTGTCACGGTCAAATGACTACCAAAAGTTGATTGACCTTATGACATTTTGTGAGGCGCTTAACCGTTTAGCATCAGTAGCATCAATTTGCGCTCATTCACATCATGAGGGTCCTCAAGCCTTCAGTTACGACTGGCATCCCTGAAAGTCTTTGATCAGCTGAGCACAACGGCACATAATTGAAATATTTTTTTTTTTTTTTTTTTTTTAGAGACGTGTCCCCCTTGTCTAAAGCTGCGCGCTCTGAAAGGCCGTGTCCCAAACACTGGGACGTCGAAAAAAATCATTTATGGTTGGCTTTCCAGCTGAACTGTCATGGCTAAAAGGAAATGAAGAGGTTGGG
>OMKK01056714.1:0-10731 GCA_900302305.1 Polymixia japonica | reverse complement strand
TGTGTTGCCTGAGGCAATATTATCAGCTCATCTTAGATTCGGTCTATTTTCATTGCGAAAGTCTGAAAGGGAAACACACACTGCGTGATTTAAAACGTGTCCAATTATTTGACACGCGAACAAAAAGCACACGCGCCTCAAAAACTCGCGGCGTCCTCGCGGAGGCCCCACATTGATTTGCGTGTCCAGCAGAAGCCTCACAGATGGTCGTGTAACTTGATAAATGATACACTTTTCTCTCTCATTTTGTTGCCCTCCATATGATCGCTTACTCATTTCCCCGTTTGTCTGTTTGTTTTATTATGCTGCCGACTGATTGAGATTTTAATAGTTCAAGACATTGTCATTAATACCCTCTATGCATGACCAATTAGGATACACTGTCAAATGTCTATGAATTTCTTTATGGCATATGTTTACAGTCTATTACCCTCCTTATGTTCAGTTCCAGTTTTTTATTTATTTTTATTTCTGTTTTTGTCGTATTGTAACCAGAGCAAATGCCACCGTTATGTCTCCCGGTCCCGGACAGCAACTGGTTAAACAGAGTGAACGTTAAGTGGGTGTTGCCTCGCTGTTAGTTTAGCGGTCACTTGTACTGTGAAGAGGGAGTCTCTCGGTTGGACTGGAGGAAGCAGAGAGCTGCCATGTGGCCCCTGTCGGGTAGCATTCATCCAGAGAGAGTCCAACAGGATGGAGGTCCTCCTGCGCTGAGACACACACAGACGCTTCATCGTTTCTAGGTGAATCCGTTTCGGCAAAAAACAAAAAAAACAAAAAAAAACATCCACGTTGCATCTCGCATCGGACTCGCAGCGTTTTAGTTCATTCGTTGCAATTATTTTCCGTAAAAAAAAAAAACTCGCTTTATCGGAAAACCTTGGAGTAGCGTTTTCTTTTTCGGAGAGAAAGGTATGCTTTTTTTTTTTCCCCCCTTGTTAATAAGGCAATGATTTCGATGTTGGTCGATCTGTGTTTTAGGGTTGTCTTTTTATTTTTTATTTTAATTTAATATAGTAGCCTTTTATTTCGCATTGCAACGTTTCAGCGCAACTTGTCAAAGCTTGGTTTTCATCGCGTCGAACTGTTCACATCGTGCCTATTTTATCAAGTGGACTGTTTGGTGAGACCGGTCGTGTCGTGGGGCTGTTTAGACATATTGAACACACACTGGCAAAAGTAAATATATGCGATTTGCAGGTAAGCGTCAGACAGGCCTGCTTTAACCTATTTTTAAGGCAATGCATTAACAATAATCCGTGCAGGAGCTTAGAGTCTTTTATTAACAAAGCCAAGACGTATAGTTGAATCTGTGTAATTACCAACAAAGAGGCTTAGTTGTTCTTTTCCTCTGATAAGCGCATTGACGCAGCTTCCCTTCTGTTCTGATGCTTGTAAGGATCTTATGCCTCTTAAGTATAGTCGTCCTTTACTGCTGAGCCGATTTAAAGATAGTAGGACCAGGTCCCGTCCATGCAGGACATGAGGATCATCTAAGTGAAGAGATAGCGTCGTAATCACCAATAAATTAAGGAATTCGACGCCGCAATTAATACATATAAAATTAACCTGATTAACGTAGATTTCATATCATTTTGGTGGGAGGCCTATTAGGACTGCACTGGCCTGTATAACGGTTATATCTGGTAGCCTTTCGTCAAATGTTTTCATTTATTAGCTTGTTATTATGATTATTATTATTGTTGTTGTTGTTGTTGTTGTTGTTGTTGTTGTTATTATTGGAGTTATTAGGCTGTTGTTGTTATTATTGTTATTATTTAATCGAGCATGTTATTGACAAAATGATCTGTTATCTGATTTTTAGGTGCATTCAAAGGCCATAGCCTCCCTAGCTCATATCATATAACTGTGACCTATATGTAAAGATGTAATGATATTATTAGGCCAATTTACAGAGTATCATTGCAACATGTTTTGTTCGTTTTCTACACACTTCTTGAGAGGCCCCGCCATGCAGTAATATTACTGTAATCTTGGACATCGTCGAAGACAGCCTATAAATAGTTCATGCCTTCGTTTAAACTTAGTTTGCGCTTTCGTTTACAGACTTCCAGGAATGGAGTCGATGCCCAGCCAGCTCACAGCGGGACGAGACGCCAGCTCTTCCCCCACCTTGAAGCAGGACGTGCAAAGCTTCTCCAGCCCCAGCTCCCTCAAACCCAACCAAGTCAGTGAAACCTCTCTGTACGGGGTGCCCATCGTGTCCTTGGTAATAGATGGCCAGGAGAGACTCTGCCTGGCGCAGATCTCCAACACGTTGCTGAAGAACTACAGTTACAACGAGATCCACAACCGTCGCGTCGCCCTTGGCATCACCTGCGTGCAGTGCACACCTGTCCAGCTGGAGATCCTGAGGCGCGCAGGCGCGATGCCGATCTCCTCCAGACGCTGCGGCATGATCACCAAACGCGAAGCTGAAAGGCTGTGCAAGTCCTTCCTCGGCGCGCACAACCCTCCGAAACTGCCGGAGAATTTCGCCTTTGACGTGTCTCACGAATGCGCCTGGGGCAGCAGGGGCAGTTTTATACCCGCCAGGTACAACAGCTCCAGAGCCAAGTGTATCAAGTGCAGCTTTTGCAACATGTATTTTTCCCCAAATAAATTTATATTCCATTCTCATCGCACCCCGGAGTCCAAATACACACAGCCGGATGCAGCAAACTTCAATTCGTGGAGGCGACATCTGAAACTGACAGACAAAACCTCCTCTGAGGATATTAACCACGCGTGGGAGGACGTCAAAGCCATGTTCAACGGGGGAAGTCGAAAAAGGACATTACCTATGACGGGCTCGGAAATGTCCTCTCCAATGAAATCGCAGGCCGCGTCTAACCTCACCCAAAGAAGGTCCCCCGAGATCCCTCACAAAACTTTGCGATGCGACGAGGACCGAGGCAACAATCTCAGTTTGGCAAACGGCGCCCGGAACTACCCGGTGATCCCGGTGCCCAGCAAGAGTTTTGGGATGCTTCAGAAAATCCCCCCGCCCCTCTTCCCTCATCCGTACGGATTCCCGGGGTTCGGATTGTGTCAAAAGAAGGACGATGGCGTGGCGGAGCCGAATAAAACCAACGTCTCAGGTGTATTTTGGCCTGGCGCAAAGGACAGCATCTACCCGGCTTTCCCAATGTTTTGGCCTACAGCAAGCGCCCTACCCATGCCACCCTATCACCAGTCAGCCCCCAAACCCACCACAGAGCTCCTCGGCGTCAGGCAGACTGAGCTGGAGTTATCGGACCAAAGTGACAGGTGCTCCAACACGCCCAAAGACAGCTACCACGACGGCGAACGCTGCCCGAGCTCCCAGTCCACCAGGAACGACGAAGACAAGTCCGGGGACGAGACCCGCTCCATGGACGGCGCCCACGGCAGTCAACGGAAGATAAGCTACATCTCGGCCTTCAGACCCGTGGTCAAAGACGCCGAGACCATCGCCAAGCTCTACGGCAACCGGGACACCTACAACGGCGTGCGCTCCGGGTACTTATCCCCGGATTTTGTCAGCGAAAGTTCTAGTTACAGGTCAATATCGCCGGATAGGGACAGCGTGGACGACCCCGACGTGGACGTGGAGTCGAACCGGGGACCGGAGGACGAAGACTCGATCCGCGTGTCGAGCTCCCCCGTGCCGGACCAGGTTCACCCTAGTCCCAAAGATAACCGAGAAGCCGCCTCTAGTCCAGCATCACCAGAAGACCCTGCGTCCTCGGACGAGGAGAGGCAAAGTGCGCAGGTGTCAGAGCGGAATATTTCACCTCTTTATCAAGTAAGATGGTCTGTAATCCTCTTTAGACGCTTATTCATATTTTAACACTGACGCTTCGATGTCTATTAACCATGTTTTAACTTTGTATTTATGTATTTTATTTCTTATTTAGTTCATGGATTAAAATGTTACCAATGCGCTTTAATTTATCTTAGGGTTTATAAGAGCACTTTCTATCAAAATACTTTTAAATCAGGCCTACTGTACCCTACATGTTATTCATTCTTATTCAGAAGACATTGAAGACTCAAAACTCCAATATGAATATTTGTAAAACCCCGTGAAACCCTTGTTCACAATGTCGAGGATGCGTGTCACGCGTGTTTTTTCCACGGAGCATTTCAACATCTTCAAAACAAACGGCAGTTCTCGCGTTTTTGAGGACGGCCTCAATTATCTCAAGGGCCGACTGTTAGATTCAGCAGGCGCAAATGTATCTGCCGAGAGAATAGGTCGAAAAACAGGAAATTACATATAATTGGGGTTGTATTAAACATAATCGTTTGGTTCATCTTGCAGGTGTACACCCATGAAAAGGATGGAAACGTGCTTTTGAACGAGCCGTCGTCGTTTGGCTCGAAACATTCGAGCAGCCCCCGCGAATCCAACGGTAATTATTTATTTTTTTTCTCAGATTTCTACGTTTATTATGCAAATGTGAAGGTTTTAGTCAGGCCCCCCCTGTTGTCTTTTGATGCCTATAAAGGTGTTCAGCACGTATCCGAAACGCACAGTCGACGCACTCCCACGGCAGAGGACGCGTCGAGATCCTACCAGGACCACAAGAGCAGACAAGGTGTGTGTGTGTGTGTGTGCGTGCGTGTGTGTGTGTGTGTGTGTGCGTGTGCGTGTGTTGTTTTATTTCCCTACGTAACACACTCCTTCCACATTTCAGTTGTACGTTTTGCATTTGTCAGAATCCACATTTCACAGTAACTTTATACAGACTCAGCTGACTTTGGAAAATAACTTTTCCGTTTTGACATATTTTGTTTGTGCAGCAGACGGAGCTTTACGCATCGATGTCAGCGTCCATGAAAAGGATATTGAAAACATGGCTAAAGGTAAGAATGTCGTCAGTATCACGGAGCTTATACTAAAAACCTCACGTTTTAATTGTAAAAAAAAAAGATATTCAATTCCACAAGCCAGGAAAAACAGGCTTTGTCCGTGTTTTCAATCAAGTTTGACCATATATCATCAATATTTTGACCATTTAGTCAGGACTGATTGATCTATTATACTGAAGTAAAAGGATTTAATTTCAGTCGTTTATGGGCGTGTGCCAGAACGTCTACATCCTACTAAAGATGATTGGTCAAATTCTAATTCCGAATTTACATGTTGGAGGCCTAAAGTGTTTTCTAGTTGTTAACCACTTAATCAAGAGACACCGAGTTTGACTTATTATTGTAACACGAAATCGTTTAGAGGCTATTAATATTTGAAGGAACAGAGCCAGGACGCGGTGCTTGTCTCCAGCCCCGAGGCGAGAGAGTTAATTATTTTACAACGCTTGGAAAAACCCTGGGACTCCATTATTAGTGTTTCAACCTTCAGGCAATTCGTGGCAATTACTGTGGCACTGTGCAAAAGAAACCAATGAATTGGTGGTTTATTCAGAAATGGGTGTCACGGGGATATTTGTGGATGAATACTGAAATTTGGCCAAAGCAGATGAAAATATTTATGAAATGACGAATATTCATTCGTTTTGCAGAGGAACTGCAGAAGCAGCTTGTGGAACAAGTTGAGCTAAGGAAAAAGTTAGAGCGAGAATTTCAAAATTTGAAAGGTAGGTTAAATGTAACTCTTGGCAAATTTTTAGTTTTGTGTGGCGATTAAAGCCACAACCCATATTAACTACTAATCCACATGCATTCTTTATAAATAGGCCAATAGGAATCCAAGTTTTAGAACCGTTCTCTTTTGTGTGCAAGTCTATTTAATGACACGTTTTTACAAACAATGCAAACAAACTTTCTTAAATCTTAAAACATTAAACTCTTTGTCTGTTACTGAGTTTGTGTGTGATAGAAGGAAGACTTTATTTTTAATTGTTAGATTAAGAAATATATTTTTAATTGTGTTTTACAAAAATATCCATCTGATGTGATCTTACTCTTCAGATAATTTTCAGGATCAAATGAAACGTGAGCTGTCTTATAGAGAGGAAATGGTTCAACAACTGCAGATTGTTAGAGGTAGGTCACATTAAGTTGTGCCTCAGTGAATAACGAATGTAAACCGTATGAAAAACAATGCACTCGTAATTTATGGGGAATTTTTTTTGAACCACATAAAAGATGTTTTAATAATGGTAAGGTAATTACATAGGCCTACATATCAATCAATGTGAACATCTCGTTTTCTTACCAAACCAAAAAAGGAAAAGTGACACTTGCATATTGCAATATTGAACAGCCTTTTCTCATATAAACTAAAAAAAAAAAGTACTGCAGATGAGTGAATTATAATGATATCAAAGGGAGACATTGAAACCCCACTGTTTTGTTTGCAAAGGTTATTTTCTCCTAAACCATGCTCTGGAAAATTGAATAGACAGACCATTATGCAGTGCTGTATCAGTTACATGCAGTAGACAGCAACTAATGCCACCCTTTAAAGGATTGGTTTAATGTTACACCAACACAGTAGTTTAAATACAAGGTTCAAGTACACAGAAGGGTCACTCTAAATACCACAGAGGCACAAATAGCAGACGTTACTGTCGTCCATTTCAGTCACAAGAAAACCTCCAGATGTCATGTAGTAGCTTACACCCTTTTTTTCCTTTTTTATTTCCTTTTTTTTTAAACATTTTTATTTTTTTTATTGATATATTTTTTTTGCTAGACACATTGTGCAGCGAGTTGGACCAAGAAAGAAAGGCTCGTTATGCAATACAACAGAAGCTAAAAGGTAATTTTATGTGGTCCAAAAACAAGAGCAGTTGAACTAGGAAAAAATGTCATCATTTCCCAACCGTAAATATGCAAGTGCTACTTTTTTTTCAAAAATACTCTACGTATTATTATCGTGATTAATTAATGCATGTTCAGGTCCTGTTAAAACAAAATGTGCGTTTGCCCCCATATGTTTTATTAATGAACTCCCTTCTTCCCTAGAAGCTCACGACGCCCTTCACCATTTCTCCTGCAAGATGCTAACCCCTCGCCACTGTTCTGGAGCCTGCTCCTTCAAACCCCCTCTACTGCCACCCTAGTAGTCAACGGCACACCCATACCAGCTCATTTTAAGACAGCCAAAAAGAGTTCCACCTCAAAAGTTCACCTGTATTCACTTACCACCCGTAACCCAAGGATTACCAACCAATGGATACACTACTGATTTGAGCACTTAAGTCAATACTTTAAGGCTTGTGGGCAACAAAACTCCATCCAAAATGAACTCTTAAATTTGGATAAACAGGATTACCTAAAATAGCACAAGAGTTCATTTTACTTTATGAATCAATGCATTGTTGATATCAAACTGCAAAGCTCTTTAGATTTGCCCAAACCAAGGAGTCTCTTTGAATCAAAATAGTCTGCTTTTTAGATACTCTGACATAAAAAGACAATATACATATAAAAATATATATATATAAAACATGTGACAATGTGCAATGACTTCTCTAATTGTGATATTAAGTTAAAATGTATCTCATTATAAAGCTTTTGTTGGTTGTTGACCATATTATGTGATTTTACATATATTTGTTCTTTATTTTGTGTCTTTGATTTAATTTATTGTTTAAAATATTTGTAACACTGTATGTTGTTGACATTAAGCACTTTAAATGGGCAACATTTATTAATTGGACCATGGCTGTAACCCTATACCAAATTTTTTAATCAAAGGATAAAACTCATGAGGATCTTTTTCTTTTATAGAGATCATTATAAGCACTTACTCTGCGAGAATAACAGCCCATCAGGTTTGTGATAATACAAAAAATAATTTACTGTCACTAAGGTGTGTGTCATACAAAGAACACATTGATACTCCGCAGTGCACACTTACAGTTTGTTTAGTCAATATTAAAAAAAGAAAAAAACCTGTCTTGAGGCATTTATAGATATCATGTTATAGACTCTGTCTCTGTTTTCTCAGCAGAATACTTCAACACAAAACCTATCCCATAATTCTGTCTGTTTCAGGATTTTTTTTCTATAATTACTGTATATTTATCTGTGAACCCTATCACTGACATGCAAAACCAAATCTATTTCCTAGCTGGACTATTAATGCTTTTATACCCTGAACACTTTTGCCATTACTACCATTGCATGGCAATTTCTTTTTGTGAAGGACACTGGATAAAAAAAATGTTCAAACTGCCATTTTCATGACTACATAACAATTTGTTTGTTTTGTTTAACTTATTTTGTTTGTAATTAAAACCTTCAGAGCAGTTATTAGCAAGTTGATGCTAGTATGTCCCACAATCTATCCCTGACACCTTGGAGGTTTTTCCTGTTGTATGTATCCATGTCGATATTATTAAAATGTGAAAGCCACGCTCTGTTTTTGCATCCTGTCTTTATAAGTAGTGTGAGCCTGACCTCTAGTGATTCTTACATAGAATAGCACCTTATGAAAAGGATCATATTTCCACTTATTACGTTTGCGCTCAACACGATCTCTTTCATTAGGTAACTGCATCAGTACATGATATATCCAGTCAACTTATAATGTTTGACATTGTGCCAGGGGAACAGGCTGATCTAATAGTGAAATCTAATTCTTCTGATGGGAGGACTAATAGATATTGATTACACGGCTCCTGTGATGGCTCTCAGTCCCTAGATACTTCGTACTGAGACAGATACTCGCATAATGGCAGCAATGCAGAATGAATGTTAATTTTCTGAGAGCGTTATTGGCCTCCATAGCAAATCCCGTTCAGTTTGAATACTAACAAGGCATGTGCAGTTGTAGCACATGGTGAAAAAACGGAATAAATCTGTTGTTGTAGGGCCAGTTTAAAGATTTAAAGATCAGTTGGCTGTTGTACTGCGATTTATTATTAATTATGACTGGGCAACACATCACACATCATCAACACATCACCATTAGTATATCCCTTGACATTATTATTAGGACATTTTGTGATGAATTGGCTCTTTATGCAACAAATTCCTCCCTTTCTTCTCTTGAGGCTGGTGAGGCCAAGGTCTTCCATGAGACTGTGCGTTTAGGGTTGGACTTGTAGACTTGTGAGTTTTGACATGTATCTGCGAACATCAGAAACAACACAAACACAACGCACATTGTATTTTTGTAATTTCAAAAATTTAAATTATAAAATGATTAGGGATGCCTCCAGCAACACCCCTCTCCCAGCAAGGAGACCCATCTTTGGTACCTTGGTATAGCCTATTAGTTAAATAAAGAGGGGCGCGTTTTACACGTGATATGAAAAAATTGTTGTTACTCTATTCATTTTATTTACACAAGCCAATAACTTTGGGAATGACTCCAGAAATCTATTGACTGTAATGTGAATCATCATAAAGAAGAACATATTGTATCTACTTATTCAGCATTCTATCTTACAGTCATTACCATAATTTTTCTCTCTATAGATTTGTATTAATTATTTGCTTGTATAAATATTCCTGTAGAGTTGCCCTGCACCTGTTGCCACATCAATATGGCTGTCAACAATATAACAGGTGGCAGAGAGACCTCTACAATAGCCAGCTCTGTACCTTTGTATGAACCCAGCAGTAGAACTAGATGTTGTCAATGGATTCTTTGTATGAATCTTGAGGTAGCACAACATTTCTTCATGATGGATTTGTGCATGAAGTCTCATGCATTCTTTGTACTGAGTCATTTTCCATTCTGAAAGGGTAAGCCTAATATCCTAAATAAAAACATCAACATGCTCTGGAATAACTAGACCATAGTGGCAGGCATGCAAGACAATAAAACTGTAAAGATGGGACATTGTATGATTTGAATGAGCTAAAATATCACATAAGGACTGGAACTCATCTTTGTTCATGGTGATAGGATGCCATCTACTGGCTTATCTGTACAGGATCCCTCATCAAAACACTGTGAGCTTATCTAATCAAAGTTTCTTGCCTCAGGCGGTTTGCTTGTGTCTAGCATAAATATTTTTATTGGAGATAATTCAAATAGAGAAGGCAAGCTACTAGGTTTTGGAATTGACCTGTATTCTAAATGTCAGGGTTTTGTACTCCCAATTAAAAAAAAAGTCTATAAGTTACTCCTAGAAAATGTGGCTAAAACTGTTTCATTATTGGAATAAGAAGCGTGGAGGCAGTGAGTAAGAAACCAATGAGTATAAATGCTTTATTATTGAGAAACGAACACTCACAACAAGAACACATGAGGGGTTTGTTTTCTTAACAGTGTGTGCCATTATATCTGAGTAAGATATAGCATGTTTAATAGTCAAATCTTCAGTTAATGTGTCATCAGGTTAATGGTAAAAAGTCACCATATGAAAATGTATTCAATTCCCATTCAAAACCATTTTGTATATTGGAATATTTTGAACATTATACTTTTCACTTCTTTCCACTTATCAATAAGACCACTTATTTTTATAGTGGTTAAATTATTTATAGTATGGGCAGCTTGGATGGTGTTACAAGGCCAAAAACATTATTAGTCACTGCAAAGGGACCAGAACAGGCACAGGCAAAGCAAACCCAGAATTTCTGAGGGGGCACAAATTCCTGTGGAACATTTCCACAATGCAAATCAATAGGGAACATTAATATTTATACAGCTATTGCCAGTTGGGCAATAGTTGCATTTTCACACACAGCTCTCTGTTTTTATGCCAAGCTATTTGTGAAAATAATTTCAAATAATGTGGAAGGGACAGGGTCATTGAAGTATGACCTTTGACACAATCCAAATCATCATGACTGTTACATGGGATGCGTTAGATACCAGAG